>JAJSOM010000068.1:0-56500 GCA_023052935.1 Piezodorus guildinii
TTTCGGATAGACATTTTTCTGTCAAAGTCGGGACCGAACTCTCAGACATTCAGCAAATTAAGGCAGGTGTACCTCAGGGCAGTGTTTTAGGACCAATATTGTTTAACATTTATATGTCAGATCTTCCCCAGCACAATGGGACTCTTTTGGCTACTTTTGCTGATGATACAGCTGTTCTTTGTTCAGATAAGGATCCTTTACAAGCGGCAATATCCCTCCAAAACCACCTTGATGAAATTTCTGCTTGGGCTTCTAGATGGAAAATAAAGATGAACGAGTCCAAGAGTGCTCATGTAGTGTTCACCCTGAACCACAAACCTTCTCCTCTCATTAACTTTAATAATATTCCTATTCCGCCTTCCGACGAAATTCGATATTTAGGTATTCACTTGGACAAAAGACTGACCTGGAGTACCCACATTCGACAAAAACGCAAAGAACTCAACAGACGATACGGTCTTTTATCTAGATTACTTGACAGACGCTCTAAATTATCATTAACCAACAAACTAACTCTTTACAAAGTTTTGCTAAAACCAATCTGGACATACGGGATAGAACTGTGGGGCTCTGCCAAACCAACAAGTATCCAAAGAATACAGTCCTTTCAGTCGAAAGTGCTGCGCAAAATAGTGGACGCACCGTTCTACGTAACAAATGAAGTTATACATAACGACTTAAACATTCCGACTATTTCAGCCACTGCTACAGAACAATACTATAACTTCCACCAAAGACTAACATACAACACCAACCCTCTTACAGAAACATTAAAATGCTCTACGAATCCTTACAGCCCACCCCGACGACTACGCAGGCGGTGGCCAAGAGATATGCTGATCACTTAACGAACTCTGCTATCATGAGCCGCTGCTTCAGCAGTCCACAAATTTGCTTATTACAAAAGAAATGCAGATGGCAAATTAAATTTTATGTCAATTTTTTTTTGTTTTGTAATAAATAAATAACTTTCAATTACCTATATATGAAATATATAGCCAGGAAAAGCGATCGTGAAAATTTTCCAATTCCATTTTTCACCGAAATAAAACAGTTTTAGCCCGAGTGCTGTAACAACTTTTTAATCAAAATCGACTAACCAGAAGAACCTCTTTATATGATGCACTTTGCATCTTTTTATGAATTTTTTTATAATATATTTTTATAATATAAAATATTTTATAAAAAAACGGCTCGAACGATTTTGATTATTATCGATGTGAAATTTAATAGGCTTTTATATTTCTTAGGTTCCATTCTGATTGAAATGGTCTGACAGGGCTCAAATGTCGTACTTTTTCTTTCTCTAAAGTACCATTAATTTTGTATATTAGAAAAACTTAACCACATTATCTCGAGGGCATTGATAAAAAATAGATAAATATATGAGTTGAACGAATTCGATATCCAACTAAAGAATAAAATATTTTTTTATGCAATTTTTCGTTTTAGAACATAAGAACATTAATATACATGTATGATATACCGTTATAAATGTTAGATTTTAGAAAAAAACATCTTATGCACTATCTTGTAAAAGTTAATGGAGAGTGATGAAAAGCTAATTAAACTAACTGATTGTTTAAATAATAATATAATAGATTATTATAGAAATTCAATTTAATTCCTTCCTACATTTAATACATATTTAAGTTTTATAGGTGGAATAGTCAGGAATCAGTCATTTTTTGAAAAGTTTTTAATTTTGCTAACGTTTCGGCCCCAGCTTGTGAGCCATCATCAGGGCTACAAACATCAGAACAAAAGAGATACATATCAATATGATAATGAAAATTTTCTTTTGAATGTAGTGACAATGATGACATTTAAAATAAAACAGAAAATATACCAACATACTTAAATATTATAGATACAAATAATGACAATATGATACATAATCTGATGATGATAAGCATAACAAATCTTACAGAACTTTAGACTTTAATATAGAAGTAAAAAAAACATATATATAAACGTACCATTACTGAGCCATGTCCAAGCATAAACTGAGGAAAACCATAAACATAAGTAGTATGGGAAGGGGTTCATGTAAAAACCCTGAAGGTTTTCCCCTCTAAGTGTAAATACTACAGCTTATCTTTGTTTTTAAAAAGTTCTACAAAATTATATAATGGAAAAAACAAAATAATATATCCGTATGTACAATAAGGCTCAACATTTTTAACAGAAAATTATAAACACGAGAATCAGAGGTATTTAAAAGATCCATTAGGTACATAATAAAAAATAAAATAAATAAATAACAAAAACAAGAACCAGAGGTGTTATAAACAAAAAGATAAATATACAGTAAATATATAAAATATACATTACACAAGCAATTTGTACAATAAAGTGATAGAGTTATAATTTAAGGAGACGGAAGATGTTAGCATACGAGGGAGAGATTATCTCTTTGTCAGTTTTATGATTTACGGGTACTCGATCTTTTTCCATATGGATATATATAGCTTCGGAGAGGAGTCGCTTTTTGTAGTTAGGTACGGTGGCTAGGATTTCAGGATTATCAAAATCAAAATGATGGTCAAGGGATATAGCGTGTTCGGATAATTTTGAGGAAAATGGGTTACGGGTAGATATTGTGTATTGGTGCTGATAAATTCTTTTTTTGAGATAGTTTTTGGTCTCGCCTGTGTAACATGAATTTATCTCTGACTGTAAAGTTGTGTGTTCCCTGCACCAAATTTTGTATATTATACATTGGTATAAATATTTTTATGTTCGGAGAAAACAAATTTACTTGAAAACTCTGTTCACTCTTTTCTCTATCGGGTGATTAGCAAAAGTTAGAGTAACATCTCAAACATATATGCTTCTAAAATATGAATTTTCATACTAGAAATACAGCTTGTCATTTCTTAGCTAGACTTATATATAACTATACATATACAGATCTCTTAGCGAGACTGGATCATTTTAAATTGCAAAAATACATATTTATTAAATATATAAGTAAGTTAAGGCAGTAATAACTTTTCGGTACTAAATATAATAGTAATTCTTTTATATTTTTTTTTATAATAGAATTTATATGTTCAGAAGTTAACTATAAGTGAATTATATGTTTATTTTTCTCTTATAGAACCGTCCTATTTACATCCCTCGTCACACTAAAAAGGAAACGAACGAGAGCGTTCTTGAATTACAGCGCGACTAAAAGCAATTTCTAAAGAAAGGTCCCGGGAGATGTAACTAGGTCAACTCCAGACTTTTAAATTCACAAAGAAAAAAAAAAAGAGAAAAAAGAATAATAACGCATGATATAAATTAGCCCCCACTGGAGAAGTAATGGATGAACTCTGGAGCACTTCTTGGGGCTGGAAATGTTCCAGTTGCTCCCCGATACTCCTGCAGACGGCGTTGGGTGGCAACTCGGTCCTAGTCCATTATGGCCGGAGTAATAAAGTAAAATACAAATGGAAATACCCTCTGACCTATATCTACACACAGCCTTCGTATTTTTTCCCTTTTAACATACTTAAAAAAAAAGAAGTTATAAGTTTGACTTTATGCTATATTTTGTAGTTATTATTCCAGTTTAGGCTAGGGCCTAAGGAAAATTTTGTTTTTTTCGAGTGGTAAAGTTTGATAGGATGGAGCCTAATTATAAATACATCGTATAACCATCATCAGGGATACAAACATTAGAACAAAAAAAGATATAACTGTCAATATGATAATGAAAATTTATGAATGCGGGATCACTTGTTGCTGGGTGGTTACGTAACAACGTCCTATGTCTTTATGCCAAAGGTCACAGGTTCTTAAAGGGAGTGAAAAATCCTTAGTTATGCCGTCCTTCGAAGAGGACGTTAAAAGGCGGTCCCGAGCCTGTGTGATGTGAGGTAATCTTTAAAGATCCCTATCCCAATAAAACCTGGATAGGAAAAATTTAGGACTCCCACTGTAGCATCGTCCGATTAGCCGCAGCAGCATAAAGTGACGTTAAATAAACAAACAAAGAAACTAGATACGGAAAAAATTGTTCACTATACTTATCATCATCCTATTGTTTACCATATTATTCTTTTTTTTTTCTTTTTTTTTAAATTTATTTATTGGAATTCACAACTGTATATACGAATACAACAAGTAAATTAAATGAAATATATAAAAGCATGAAACACATATAGAGAAGCTTCCCAATGGAAGAACTCTAAAAATGTTCTAAACTAGAAGGTCTCGGGGCCATCTCCTTTCCTTGGAGGATTGTCAGGAATTGAAGAGGAAGAAAGGATTGAAACTAGAGGATTAGGGTGGGAATGGAGTGTGCCATTAAAAGAATGGTATCTAGATCGGGCCAAATCAGCAACATACGGAACATTCAAGTCTTTATGGATTAGTGTATTCGTGACAAAGTAAGGAGCATTGAGAATTTTACGAAGGATTTTGGATTGTAGGGATTGGATACGGGAAGTATTCGATGGTTTAGTAGAGCCCCAAAGCTCTACTCCGTAAGTCCATATCGGCCTTATGATAGTCATGTAGATGAGTCTTTTGTAGTTAAGTGGAAGATTAGAACGTTTGTCTATAAGTGTTAAAGTAGTCGAAAACGTCGAGCAGTTTCTTGTCGTTTCAGTCTTGTATGAGGATATTATTCTTAAGTGTATGTATAATACATAATTAATTTTTTTTATCATTCAGTCATAATATTCATAATTTTTCACTATCATATTGATATGGATCTCTTTTGTTGTTCTGATGTTTGTAACCGAAACATCAGCAAAACATCCTGCTGACTTCCGATTATTTCTAAAAACTATAATTTGAACATCCTCAATATAGAACACATTTATTTTGTATTTGGGGAATTCCAAATGAAAATAGAATCTGGCTTCACTATATACAATACTTTTTTTTTTTTTAAATCCTTCATACATGTATCAAACAGAACATACACTATACATAATAGTATATCATAATTGGAATCTGTATAATAATAGTCCTTCTTTTTCCTGGAGGCATTTTTTAAGTAAACAAATATTACAATTTTTTTTTTTTTATAAAATCTTTTTATTTCTATATTACTGTTATTAAAAATACAAAAATATATTTCCTATTTTTTTCCTTAGTTAGTTACTCCGAGAGATTTGAGGTGCGATCGGGTTTAAAACAGGGTGACTCTCTTTCACCTGTATTATTTAATATAGCTTTAGAATATGTCATATAAAATTTGATATGTACCGAGAAAGGCTTAAATATGGGTGACAAGATTCCGGTTTTGGGGTATGCCGATGATCTGGTACTGCTAGGTGAAGACACTGAAACCATACAACTAAATACAAGTGTGTTAATAAAAACCGGTAAAAAAATAGGACTCGAATTAAATACCGATAAGAAGAAATATATGATTAGTAGCAGAAACGGTGGCGATCTTGGTGATATTGATGTATCAGGGCATACTTTTGAACACGTAGAGAAATTCAAGTATTTAGGTTGAATTATAACTAGAAAAAATGAAATCCAGGAAGAAATAAAGTCCCGGTTAAAGGTGGGAAATGTGTTCTATTATTCAGTTGCTAAGTTACTTAGTTTGTGGCTTCTATCTAAAAACTTAAAAGTTATAATTTATAAAACTATTATTCTTCCGAAGGTTCTTTACGGATGTGAAACTTGGCCGCTTACTTTGAAGGAGGAACAACGGCTTAACGTTTTCGAGACATGGTACTGCATAAAATATTTAGATTCCGAGAAGGTTGGTATTCGCTGATCCGACTGGTAGGCGTCCAAAAGATAGGCCGAAGCGTCGATATATTAAGGCTGATCTCGGGGTCTTGGGCTTGAACGGTGAACGTTGGACGAATCTGGGTAGGCGGAGTTTGGTGGTATCGGCATCGAACCTTCGGGTTCGCTAAGCCTATTATTATTATTATTCTTTAGCTAGTAATCAAATTCGTTCAACTTTGAATCTTGGGTTCAAAACTTGGGTTCGAATCTCGGTTGTTACGGAATATTATTTATACTTTTATTTCAACCGTGCGGCGATTCTGGGGTATGGAGACCCTCTTTGGGCACACCTAGCCTCTATAAAGTGGTTATCCAAAAATGGGGAAAAAACCTGGCGGCTGAGCGTGATCTCGGCCGAATAACCTCATTGCACTGCCGTTGGCCTAGAAACAGTACGAATCTCTATATGTACTGAGCCCAAGACCCTTCAGGGGTTGTAGTGGTACAGGTTTTTATTTTTAATTTTTTTTATCAATGGTAATTAGATGATTTGGTTTATTTTATGAAACCTATAAAATGGCTCTTCTGGTTAGAGAATTTCGATGAAAAAGTTGCTGTAACTTCTCGGGCGTATTTTTGTCTTAAAAATGAAATTCAATTTGTATACGGCTTTTCGTTTTCGCGCTAGACATACCCGACATGGACCCAAGAAACAAACACTCTGACCTTTTTTCGACACTTAGTCATTTGGACTCAGGGGATCCTAAAACGTTCTTTTTCCGGTGAAAAAGAATTAGAAAATTTTCATACGAAAATTATTTTGAAAAATACTTTCCCTTACTATATATTTCATGTATGTAAGTAAACGTAAAAATGATTTATTATCTATTAATAAAATTCTTCTCGTAAATTGTTCCTAGGAATAAGACAATCGTTAAAACAATGCCTTATTGTCTTTTAAAAATTCCTTTAACATAATTTTTATGAGTCATTTCCATTTTTTTTCCTTTTTCGAAATATGAACCTCCAGCTGCCAACCCCTCAGAAACATATTTTCTTGATTGCCCGAAGGTAATTAAGATGAACCGAAACCACTGGAAATTAGGGCAGTAAGGGGATCTGAGACGGCCCGGTTCATAGGACCACTAGCCATTACGGATCATAATCCCGCCCCGCCAAAAAGATCTCCCGCCATATCTTAATGACCAGTCCACTTCCGCAACTTGCTCTCAGCCCGAGCATAATGGCCATTCTTGTCCCGCGATTTATTTTCAGTTCGTTTCCCCGCTGGAGATGGTTTTTATTTTATTTCCTTGATAAAATTAATTCAGGGTCGCATAAACAGCATTGTTAAAAAAACAATAAAAATTATTTTTCTTTATTACTTTCGTTTTTCCCATATATGAAGTATACAGTAAGGGAAAGTGTTTTCAACGGAAATACACGTTAGAGGACAAAATGAGTCCAAAAGTCCACCAAATTTTTCACCAAAATTGGCTGACCGGAAATTCTACGCGTTGTACGATTTTCTCATTTTGGTTAAACACGCTATATCGACGTGAAAATAAATTGGGCTTTAACATGATGTAGATTTCATTCTGATTGAAATAATCTGACAGAGCATAAATACAATTTTAATATTTTGTTTTTCCTCTCTGTTATCTTTAATTTTAAAGAAAAGAAAAATAAACCATATCATATTTTTATTATTAATAAAAAATGTCTATTTATAATTGCTGAACTAATTTGAAAAACAACTAATAGAAAAAAGATCAAACATATTTTTAATTTAATTTTTAGTTGTTTAAACATTAGAACAGTTATAATAATAATATCTTAAAATACAAAAAACATTGAAAATTCGGTATTCCGACTAGATCGGCAATTTCAATACCAAACTATATAAAATTAATAATATTAGAAACAAATACAAGAGGTGGCACGGGATCGGAAAATACTTGAGGCTGGTTTGAAATTTTGACTGAAGCGGAATTGTTAGTAATAGATGACGGTGCGGTAGAAAGTGTTGGGGCGGTTGGAATGGACAGTTGAGACTTATAATGCACCATTGTAAAGCTAAAGATTTAAGAAAAATTATTATTTAACATACAAATATGTTAAAGTTAGTGAAAAGTGACAGGCACACACTTATTAATGATAATTATACGTAAACATTTAATACTGTGGGAAAACCTTTAGCATATTGGCTAGCATAACAGCCTTCTATGCTAAGTAATTGGAGCGAAAAATCCTTAAATATGCCGTCCTTTGGAGGGGACTGTAAAAAGATTATCCCGAGCCTGTGCGATGTCAGGTAAATATCCTTTTCTAATTAAACCTAGATGGACAAAATTTAGGACTTCCACTGTAGCATCGTCCGATTAGCCAAAGTAGCATGAAGTGACGTTAAACAAGTAAATAAAAATAAATGTAATACTGTTATATTATTTAATCTAGATCGTGTGTTTCCAATAAAACTGAATAAACTGTTTATTTGAATTAACCTAACACATTTTTCAACTTTTCAGTGTATTTAATAGTTCTGAAATTGATTTTAAAAGCCGAGGTATGTAAAAGTCTTCTGTGTTGCCCGCACCAGACTTTTTTTTTTATTATTAAGTCTTATTATTTTTTTAGTTATGTCCATTAAATCTTTGTTTTACTCTAATATTGTAGTATATTTGAAAAATTAATTCTTCCCCTAAGGAACATACGTTACCAAACATACACAAAATCAGAAGAACAATAGAAGCTTGTTAAAGCGAACATTGAGAGGACACTGGTTGGGGTTCCCTAAGAGAATCTTCCGAGAAGTTCTTTCGGTCCAAAGACTTCCAATAACATTATGAAGGCAAACACTGTTTTACTTTGAACGTTTCCTCTAGCGGCTATTGAACAAAACATTAGTACGAACTCAACCGACCAAATACTAGAAAGGTTGTCATTTATATTTTTAAATAAATTCCTGTAGTTATTAACTAAATTAAAACAATCGTGTTTTGATTAGCAAAATTCTAATAATCTCTTTGAAGTAAAAAATAAAATATATGTATACGTTGGTAACTGCCCCGTCACATGCTGATTTTCTGAGAGGAAAACTGTGCCCATGACGTTTTATTTATAACTGAGCAACAATCACAATACATATCACCTATATATGAAATATATAGCCAGGAAATGTATTGCGATCGTGGGTATTTTCATATTTGAGTTTTCACTTTAAATAAACGTTTTACATTCCTTTCTACCTATGCTGATGTCACATGTGTGTTATCAGTCAATACTGATCCAACTATTGCCTCTCAAAATCTCCAATCCCACATCAGAGACCTTGAGGTATGGTGTCAGAATTGGAGAATTAAAATAAATTCCAATAAATCCCACCAAATTACTTTTACCCATTGTCGTAAACCCATTGTGACTAACTTTCATTTTGTTGGTAGTTAATCGTTTTTACCATCGATATATTATCACCTTCACTTCTTCTGTAAAACCTCGGTATTACCATCGACCAAACCCTTTCCTGGAAACCCCATCTTGCCCAAATCTCCCGAAGAACAATAAGTACCCTCAAATTTTTCCATCGCTTCCGTCATCTTCTTCCACTGTCTACCAGTAAGCTCCTCCATTTATTTTCCCCCACTTTGACTACTGCTGCGGGGTAAATGGTGGCCTCTCGGCTGTGTTCGAGGACAGGCTAAAGCGAATTATGAACATATTGTTAAGATTTGTCCTTGGTACACCGAAGAGGTCTCATGTGACCCATTTATACAATGAGTTAAAGTGGCTCCTTCCTTCTATCCGCTGACAATATTTCCCAGGAACATATCTTTACCAAACAATCAATTCCCACCTACCTCCATATATCTACAGACTTCTGCAATTTAAATCGTCGGTCCACTCTCTCCATACAAGTTCGCGCCATTCCGACCATTATATTCCTACCCATTGAACAACTTTTGATCATTCCTTTATTGTCCGCTCAATTACTCTCTGGAATTCCTTACCTACTTATATCCGCCATGCTTCTTCCCTACCATCATTCAAATCCCAGCTATTTCAGTACCTACTGTCATCCCAAACTGACGCTCATAAGATATTTCAAATCAAAAAGAAAATTTGTTATTTATTCTTTATATTTTTATATGGATCAATTTCAATGTTTAGTTTTGTTTAACACACCATTTATTTATTTTACTCTTTTGTTTTATTATATCCTTTCTTTTCTTTTTGTATCATTGTGAATAAGAAATAATTATATTCCTTTGGTATCGTAGCCAGACACATTATATATATATATATATATATATATATATATATATATATATATATATATATATATATATATATATATATATATCTTAATTGTACATATGAATTGTTCTTAAGGGACCTTGTCCCAGAATAAATATCTTTTTCTATTCTATTCTATACAACATATGTAAATATAAAATAATTATATCGCCTATTGCACGAGAAAACAGTAGCAGATATATGTATAATACAATATTTCGTTGGCAAGATATATACTTCAAAAACAGGTTTTCTGGCATTAAACGTTGTAGGATGTACTAGCTAACTGATTCTTGTACATCGTGATTTATATTGGTACACAATTATATCTGTGAGGCCACTGGGAAATTTAGAAAGTTAGACAACACGGAATTACGGAGCTTGTATTATATCAGTATAGTTGTGTTTATAGCATTGCGGCTAATCGAATGAGCGTATAAATTTGTTAGGTTCAGTAAAGCACGAATTCCTAAACATTTAGTATAGTCTGAACCGGTAGGCGTCCGAGAGGTAGGCCGAAACGTCGATGGGAGGATTGTGTTAAATCTGATTCCTGGAGGTGATTTAGTGCTATCTGCATCAAACATTCTGATTCACTTAGCCTATTACTACTATAGCATTCTTTCATTTGAAAAAAAAAAATGTAAATCTTGATTCAACTTCTACTTTAATGAATAGTTTTAAGGTAGATTTTAACTCTCAAACGGGTGTGTTGCGCAATAAAAATTGTTTTATTTGTTTTTTTATTTTTTATCATGTTTCATGATTTTATGGAAAACACATACTAATCGCAATTAAATATTAACAATCATTTAGGAGTAATAAATATTATAACATTAAGAATTCATTCACAAAATCTCTACATAATAAGAAATATACACTGCCGGACAAAATTAAAGGATCACTTACAAATATTTATATTATTATTACATAAGAGATAAAATTTCTCTTTGTCCCAGACTGGACGTTGTGTTGTATCTTATTAAGTCAATCCTCTACCTGTTTATATTCCCACCCGTTTATGGAGAAAAGGGTCAGTTAATCCTCTTATTTTCTTCCTTCCTATCAGTAAATGGTCAGTTGTTAGCAAAGATTCATCTTATTGAAGATTTTCTAACATTTAAGAGACTTTAGTTTTTACTTGTGAGTTTAGTAAGAACGTTGTGATGGCCAACAGAAGAGCATTAACCGAAGAGGAATCAATTCGTGCTGTTGCTTTGAGTGAAGAAGTGTTTTCTCAAAGGCATATTGCGCTACGGCTCCAGCGGTCACAATCCGTAGTGTCCAGGGTGCTTAATAGGCACCGTCAAACTGGAGGCCATACAAAAAGAGTCGGCCGAGGTCAACTTCCCACCGTGACGAGAGATTTTTGCAATTGCATGCTCTTCGGGATCGCCGATCAACTGGTAACAGTCTGCGTGGTCTCCTCCAGAGGTTCAGGAATGTGCAAATTTTAGAGCGAACCGCGAGAAGACGACACAACGATTATGGATTGACCTCCCATTCTTCAGCTACTGGACCTCTTCTCTCCAGGGAACACCGGGTTGAGCGCTTGAGGTTTGCATGGGAGCACCTAAACTGGACTCAGGAAGATTGGAGCCTCGTATTATTCAGCGATGAGTCAAGATTCTGTCTCCGATCTCCAGATGGACGGGAAAAGATATGGAGAAGGCGGGGAGAGAGGTATGCTCCATGCACTTTTTCTCCAAGGGTTGCGTTTGGTAGTGGGTCAGTGATGGTGTGGGGGAAGGGGCATAAATTTAAACTCCCGTAAAGAGTTGGTTCTTGTGAACCGTGGCTCTATAACTGCTGACAGGTACATTAGGGAGGTACTTGAGCCACATCTAATACCTTTCGCCAGAAATATCGCAGGTAACTTTATTTTTATGGACGATAATGCCCGACCTCACGTTGCTCGATCAGTGCGAAATTCCCTCAGACAAGAAGAAATTGACGTTATGGTTTGGCCACCCAGATGTCCAGATATGAACCCAATAGAGCATGTATGGGACATGCTTGGAAGACGTGTCCGCGCTCGAGACCCACAAAATTTGGCAGATTTAAGGGAAATGTTAGTGGAAGAGTGAAACAACATCCCAAAACAACATGGAAGAGCCCTGGTCGGAATGGGCAGGAGAATGGAAGCAATTATCAGAGCTAGAGGTGGGAATACCAATTATTGATCGTTTTCCTCGAATTCTTCCTTTTTATTCAGTTTTGTTATTTCATTTCATTTCAAAGATTTACTTTTTCATTTTGAGACTATAGGACATTTTTATTTTTTGATTTGTTTTCCTATTAAAAATTTCATAAAAAAAAAAGAATTTTTTATTGCCCTTATAATAAAGTGTGACTTCCAAAGAAAAAATAATATTTTCGAAAATACCCTATGCAGTTCAGTAATTTCAAAATATTGAAGTGATCCTTTAATTTTGTCCGGCAGTGTATATGAATTTTCCTAAAAAAAAAAAATAAATAAATATAAGCTTCATATTTCAAATTTTCACAAAAATGAAACAGGAAGAAGTATTTAAGAAGCGCTTTTTAGTATTTCAAATGTAAAATAAATCATCACGTAGGAAGGATTACATGTTATTAAATCTGTACATATAAATCCTTGACTTGATAACTTCATATCTTTAGTAGGTCGCAGGGCGTTCTTAATTAACGTTGCAATTAAAGTAAAGAATAAGAAAAAAAATCAGTAAATTAAAAAAAATAAAAACTTAATTAGTTCTGACTAATTATTTCGAATTTTCTACCGAGAGAAAAGACGAGAGGCAAAAAAAATGTTGATAACTTCATTTATTTGGTTGCTTTGTATTTGGAGGGGTTAAGGACCTTAACAATTCCTCCCATTATTATCTTTATTTCCATTATAATAATAAAAATATTTCTGTGAACCTATTCTATGCCTTTTGTTCTACAAAGTTTTCCCCCATAGTACAAATTGTAATATAGATAGAAATGTTATGTGTTATCTATTTTTTTTTTAAAAACTCTTCTCTCTCTTTAGTGTATTGTCCAGAACATTAAAAAGTTGAACCCTCGAAATATGAATGTATGTATCACACAATGTCATACATAAACTTCAATTTTGATACTTCTAAGGGCCTTTATCAAGTCTGGAACTATAGCATGATTGCTCTAACAAGAAACTGCTTGGAATTTTCGACTACTTCAACACTAACTAGGCATACGTTCTAATCTTCCACTTCGGCTCATTTACATGTCCAATCTGGACCTATAGAAAAGGCTTTGGGGCTCCTCCTCTCGAATACAATCCTTCGTAAAATCCTCAACACTCCCTACTTTTTCAGGAATAAACTCATCCATAAAGACCTTAAGGTTCCATATGTTGCTGATTTGTCCTCTCCTATGACAAACTCTATTCCCACTCGAACCCATTAGTTTCAATATTTTCTTCCTCTTCAATCAGGAAATAATTTATTTTGAACATAGCAACAGTAATATACACGTCTAATATACCGTTGGAAAGCTAAAGCTTTTAGAATAAATATTATCTAATAAACAAACTTGTAAAAGTTGATAAAGGGTGATGAAAAGCCGATTAATCTGATTATTTTAGATCATAATATAATAGATTTTTTAATAACACACGTTTCTATAGAAATTCAATTTAATTATTTCTTTAATGGTTTCACGTATTTTAATCTCTAACTGTATTAGAAAATCCTTTCATTGATTTTAAAAATGGAGGTAAGCTAAAGTCGTGTGTTTCCGCACCAGATTTTTATCATTCCTTATACAAATAGGATAGGTATGTAGATAAACCTCAGATTTCTAAGTATTTTTTGTTTAATATAGGAACTATATTTTTTGGATTGACCTTATTTCTGTTGAAAGCGTAGATAAACAGCTAACATATCAAAATTTGATTTTCCTCTTTAACCGCTGACAGTCCGATTATGGATCATAAGATCATTTTTGTTTCTCCTGTGAAAGTAGTATCTGTTCTCACAATATGACAGGCATTTACGACACAATTTATACACAAACTACTTTTTTTTCCATCATCACATCCTCGATTGGACAATGGACATTGGTAATATATTACAGATAATTAATTAGAGATTTTTTTTTTTTTGAGATCCGGGAAATTAAATATTTGGCGATAGATGAGTAATAGCTGCTTTGGAGTTAAAAACATTAAAATTTAAGTTTCAGAATGACGTGTGATAAATACTTTCCTATCATGAGGTTTTGACTACTAAACCTTCTGAAAATAGTTTAATATAGATCGTACCTTTTGGAAATCAAAGTCTCAATTGATGGCATCTGAATGAAAACTTGGGATTTTTATTATCCATATGAATTGATCAATATGAGAAGGGAAAATATTTATTTATAAGAGGATTGGAATAGAATATATTTGACTTATCTTCCAAATCGCATCTGATGACAGAGATGAGAAAATCACATGCAAAGCTCACAATTCAAGTCCTGCCACAACCCCGTTTAGCTGATCCTCCCATCAGTTGTCGAGTCCCTTCTGTCGGATTTGTTCATCACTGTCGTATTCTGTCTCAACAGGGATCTGAATTTGATCAATCAAACTCGGATCTTTCTTTATTATTATATATTATATATTTTGATTATTTTATATCTATAAGGAAGAAGAAAATTATATTATTAAGGAAAGGATATTATTATTCTGTATTAAACATACCACAAGACGAATCAAGGAAAATATATACCTGTAGTATTATTAATGAGGCCATTCCGTAACATTTCATTCGGACCAAACAACAACATTTAGTTTATTATATGCTCCTGTATAAGATATATATATATATATATATATATATATATATATATATATATATATATATATATATATATATATAAAACCTACATTGTTAAAATCAGTTAGAATTTAAAAAATATATAAGAATTATATCAACTTTCAATGCATACATTGATTTCAAATTTATTTATTTTCTTGTTTTTCTAACACGTTCAAGGCGACGTGCATCAAAGGTATCATTTGTTTTCAGAAAATAATTTTTTTTTTTTTAAAAAGTTTATTTTATTTTCTCAAAATAAAATGGTGTAGGAATTAACAAACATAAGGATTTATTTAATAAATATGTTATAACTTTCAACATCCTCTCAAAGACATATAATATGTCTGGCCAACAGACCAAATTAACACAGTTAGTTATTAGTAACAATAATGAGATAAGAAAGAAGTAGAAATATAATTTTTTTTTTTTAAATCTTCCGGAAACGATTGTGTTGTACAAAATGCAAAATAAATGAGTTGGCAAACAATACATACATTTAAAGAGTAGACAATTGTTTTCATTCAAAATTTAATACTTAGAATTGAAATATCATAAATTGTTGAGTGTCGATTTGGGATAACAGGAGGTATAGGAAAAGTTGGGATTTGAATGAGGATAGAGAAGCAGCATGGCGGTTCTGGGTAGGTAGAAAATTCCAGAGGGTAGTAGAGGGGATAATAAAGGAACGATCAAAAGTTTTAGTCTTGTGAGTAGAAACGTAAAGGTCAGAATGGCGTGATCTTATTTCTAGAGGGTGGACTAAGGATTTAGGAAAGAGACTATGAATGTAGGAAGAATGATGGGAGATAATGGTTTGGTAAGGGTATGATCCTAGGAAATATTGGCGGCGAAGTGGGGGAAAGAAGCCACTTTAACTCGATGTATAAGTGGCTAATAAGACCTTTTAGATGTCTGAAGACAAATCTTATAGAGCTGTTCATATTATTCGCTTCATATTACTGTCCTTATGTGCAGAAAACCAAAAAAATACATTAAAACAAATTTGAATCCCCCTTAAAGGACTCATATCGGTTAATTTCATTTGATTAATCTTCTTTAATAATTGTAATTAGTTGACGTTGATTTCTTTTCTTGTTTTTATTACCATAATAATACTAATATAAGAATACTTTTAAAGTATTTCCATAACCTCTTTAAATTCATATGTTTTGGTCAAAACTGTTACAATCTCGCATTTAGCGCGTTGGAAGCCTGGAACTGTTGTGATCTCGCGTTAAACACGTTGGAACTTGCAACAGTGTCGCCCCGCCTCACGAAGGTAAGTAGCTAACTCACGGGAAAAAACGTACAGTGAGTGTCAAAACTATTAGGAATTCACTTGTTTTTAACTTATTTTTCATGTTTTTAAAGAGTTATTAACCACTTTATAATGTTAGAAGGAAGGTATACAATAGCTAAAACCAAAAATCACAACAATCATTTTGTTATTAACGTATTGAACGTTTATTTTCAAAGAAATTAGAAATAGTGTATGTTAACGGTGTCATAAGTATTCGGAATTACGTACTTTCCTAATTATATTAATGCAGCGATCATATATAGCATTTCCAAGTCAATCGTAACCTTTTCCAAGTCAAATGTAACTTTTTCCATTTCAAATGTAACCTTTTCCAAGTCAAATGTAACCCTTTCCATTTCAAATGTCACCTTTTCCAAGTCAAATGTCACCTTTTCCATTTCAAATGTTACCTTTTCCAAGTCAAATGTCACCTTTTTCTTCACTTCTAGCCTTACATATTCCGTTTTATTTATTTATTTATTGAAAAATACTTAATTTAATTAACATAATGACTTTTTTAATAGTTTTGGCATATAATAATTGATAATTTTTTTGGGTCTCTTAGATATTTGATATAAGTTCTGTTTTTTACTAGCTAATATTTAAAAAAATTAATTATCGTCTATTTAGTTTTAAGATAGTTGTTGATTTTGATTTTTTATAGAGGGAGGGGTAGTTTTTTGGAATAATTAATGTGTTTTCGGGTATTATAATTAAATTTTTCGAGCTGTATTTTTTATCGCGCGCGTGCATGTTAACTCGCATTAAATTTTAATATTTTTTATTGATATAGGGATTCTCCCAGTATGCTATAAAATATTCTCGTCAATTCTAACTAGTCGAATAACGGAATACGCTGAGGAAATTATCGAAGATTACCAATGTGGTTTTAGGCGGAATCGCTCGACTATTGACCAAATATTTTCCTTACGTCAAATATTAGAGAAAAAATTGGAATACAACGGTGTAGTCCATCAACTTTATATCGATTTTAAAAAGGCTTATGATTCAATAGACCGTCAGAAGCTATATAAAATCATGATTGAACAGGGAATACCTAGAAAGTTAGTAAACCTAGTAGAGATGTGTTTGTCGGAAACATTCCATAAAGTTAGAATCGGTCATAATTACTCCGAGAGATTTGAGGTGCGATCGGGTTTGAAACAGGGTGACTCCCTTTCACCTGTGTTATTTAATATAGCTTTAGAATATGTCATAGAAAAGGTGATGTGTACCGAGAAAGGCTTAAATATGGGTGACAAGATGCCGGTTTTGGGGTATGCCGATGATTTGGTACTACTAGGTGAAGATACGGAAACCATACAACTATATACAAGTTTGCAGTGGTCTTTCTTTGTTTTTGTTTTAGGGGATACTCATAACGTGTTTTGAACTTTATTCTTTTATGCGCTTGGGAATTTCTACAAACCGTAGGTATTATGTTATAATATGATGTAAAATTTATTTATTGTGTTTTTGCAGGATCTGATTACATTTTTGATTTGGACGTTACAACGCGATTGCGCATTCTTCTAGATCACGTTTCATTTAAGTTAAAATGTGCACTAGCTATAAATAAATGTCATAAACTCTATTAGTATTCCCGAAAACACTATAAACGATCTCTCTATCGAATATTTATGAAATAGAAACAGTAACTTAAAATGAGTAAAAGCGATAACGAATTTGGTTCAAATAATGTTATCAGAGCACCCGAAAATAGAATAAACGATTCCTCAATTAAATTGTCAAATAATTGTAAGACCAAGTTAGATCCTTTACCAAAGATTTAGTTGAAAAAATTGACTCAGGACGCTAACAAAGGACCTAAATATAACTAATCCTTTTATAAAATCATAATAATAAAAAAAATAAAAGCAAAAAACTAAACGATGTATATTCCAGCAACGTTATAATGAGAACCAAAAACAAAATAATCAAGACCAATATAAAAAAAAAAAAAAAAATATCAAAATTAAAGGCGAGTTGAAATCCGCACGAGTGATAATAAAAAACTTTTAAACATTTTCATAACCCCGCGAAAACACAAGGATAGATCTCTATAAAAATAAAAAGATTAAAAGTAAATACAAGTTTAAATACGCATGAGCGATAAAAGATACAGCTCCAAAAACGTAATCATAACCACCCGAAAGAACATTAATTAATACCTATATCAATAAAAAACATTAAAATTTAATGCGAGTTAACATGCACGCGAGCGATAAAGAATACAGCTCGAAAAACGTAATTATAATACTCGGAAACAAATTAATTAATCCATATATCAATAAAAAGCATTAAAAGTAAATGTGAGTTGAAATACGCATGAGCGATAAAACATACAGCTCAAAAACGTAATCATAACCACCCGAAAGCACATTAATTAATCCCTATATCAATAAAAAACATTAAAATTTAATGCGAGTTAACATGCACGCGAGCGATAAAAAATACAGCTCGAAAAACGTAATTATAATACCCGAAAACACATTAATTAATCCCTATATCAATAAAAAACATTAAAAGTAAATTTTAGTTAAAATAAGCGAGAGCGATAAAAAATACAGCTCGAAAAACGTAATTATAATACCCGGAAACACATTAATTAATCCATATATCAATAAAAAACATTAAAAGTAAATGTGAGTTGAAATACGCATGAGCGATAAAAAATACAGCTCGAAAAACGTAATCATAACCACCCGAAAGCACATTAATTAATCCCTATATCAATAAAAAATATTAAAATTTAATGCGAGTTAACATGCACGCGAGCGATAAAAAATACAGCTCGAAAAACGTAATTATAATACCCGAAAACACATTAATTGATCCCTATATCAATAAATAACATTAAAAGTAAATTTTAGTTAAAATAAGCGAGAGCGATAAAAATACAGCTCGAAAATCGTAATTATAATACCCGGAAACACATTAATTATTCCAAAAAACTACCCCTCCTCTCTAAAAAATCAAAATCAACAACTATCTTAAAACTAAATAGACGATAATTAATTTTTTTAAATATTAGCTAGTAAAAACAGAACTTGATATCAAATATCTAAGAGACCCAAAAAAGTTATCAATTATTATATGCCAAAACTATTAAAAAAGTCATTATGTTAATTAAATTTAGTATTTTTCAATAAATAAATAAATAAAACGGAATATTTAAGGCTAGAAGTGAAGAAAAAGGTGACATTTGACTTGGAAAAGGTTACATTTGAAATGGAAAAAGTTACATTTGACTTGGAAAAGGTTACAATTGACTTGGAAATGCTATATAAACATCCAGTTGGTAAAGCTTTTTGTATGATTATACATTTTAGCCTACTGGGAATTTATATTAGTAATTAATTGATTGTTTTAGAAAAAATAAAATCCAGGTAGAAATAAAGTCCCGATTAAAGATGGGAAATGCGTGTTATTATTCAGTTGCTAAGTTACTTAGTTCGCGGCTTCTATCTAAAAACTTAAATATTAGAATTTATAAAACTATTATTCTTCCAACGGTTCTTTACGGATGTGAAACGTGGGCGCTTACTTTGAAGGATGAACAACGGCTTAAGGTTTTCGAAAATAACGTATTGCGTAAAATATTTGGTCCGAAGAGAGATGAGGCCACTGGGGAGTTTAGAAGGTTGCACAACGCGGAATTGCGGAACTTGCATCATGTGAATATAATTGAGCTGATAGCATCGCGGAGACTCAAATGGGCGAGTAAAGTTGTTGGGCTCGATGACGAGCTGATTCCGAGAAAGTTGGTATTAGCTGATCCGACTGGTAGGCGTCCGAAAGGTAGGCCGAAGCGGAGATGGGAGGATTGCGTTAAGACTGATCTCGGGAGCTTGGGCTTGAATGGTGAACATTGGACGAGTCTGTGTAGGCGGAATTTGGTGGTATCGGCATCGAACCTTCGGGTTCGC
Source organism: Piezodorus guildinii (assembly GCA_023052935.1). Classification (NCBI taxonomy): domain Eukaryota; kingdom Metazoa; phylum Arthropoda; class Insecta; order Hemiptera; family Pentatomidae; genus Piezodorus; species Piezodorus guildinii. The sequence goes on from JAJSOM010000068.1 coordinate 20,019, forward strand.
TAAGCCTATTATTATTATTAATAATTAATTGATTGTTTGGTGTGAAATAGTATTCCACTCAAGCACTTATTGTTTCTTGAAGCATTTTCATTTTTAATATGGTATTTCTTGATTTTACTTTTTATTAGGGCCCATAAATACTTAATTAAATTTGAAATAAATAATCGAGGAGAGATTTCGAGAACTTTTTAAAAAAATTTTCAGCAACTAAATCTGAATAGATATCATATATGTGTCCAGAGTCATGGTCGCGCGCATGTTAATAATTTGATTTATACGTAATTCTTCTTTTTCTTTTAATTCTGGCTTTTCATACTTACAAATTACACATACCTATTAATAACCCTGTCCATGAATCCAATACTATTAAACTTTTTCAAAGAAAAGTATACCTAACTATCACTGACCGCTCAAGGTATTTTACCATGGCATACTAAATTCTTCATTTGGTTTCCTTCAAACCATAATTTTTTCATAATAGCCATGTATTCTAGTATGGGAGTCATCTGTAAACATTTTAATTCACCAACCTTCTCTATAAAAAATGTTACTAACATTCAGCCTATTCTCTTAATGTCTTGCCTAATAAAAGACGTTTTCCGTACTTCTTGTACCATGTTTTTCTTTTCATCATATTTTTTTAGAACGCGGAGAACAATTGAAACACTTATTGTGTATCCAGAAGTTCTGAAAAATTCAGAAATAAACTAAGGTTTACTCATTTGAAGTATTATATTCTTATTAGATGAATAATCAGTCTTTCAGTTTTAACATTTAATATTTGTTGGACGCTCAACTTTTTGCTTTTATATTGTATTATCTACACTGTACATAGCCATTCATATATTCGCATAAATTTTTTTAACATCTCAACTATTTCTCTTTAGTTTCAACTTGTGAACGTGTTAAAATTATTCGAGGGCGTTGTACGATCGTTGCGTTTTTATTTTAGGGCCTTATTTAGAAAAAAAATCTTTTAATGGTTGGGTATATATTACATGAGAGAGGAAAATGGTTTAGAGGATAAAATTATGTCGATGATTAATGAGAATATTGAAATTTGAAACCATTAAACAACAGGATATTACGATTTCCGCATACTTTTGACACTGAACGATCTTGTAATTTTACATTTTAAATCGGATATTTTTAAAAACAATAAACTTTCCGGTTATCTGGTCTGTGATTTTCTTTATGGGAGTCTCTTTTAAGGATTTATGAATGAAAAAGAATTATATAAATTCATAGCAGTGGAATATACTTATTAAATGAAAAGAAATACGAATTCCGAATAATTTCTACACTCACTGTAAATATATATATATATATATATATATATATATATATATATATATATATATATATATATATATATATATGTATGTATGTATATAACCTACATTGTTGAAATCAGTTAGAATTAAAAAAAAAATGTAAGAATTATTTCAACTTCCGATGCATACATTGATTTCAAATTTATTTATTTTCTTTTTTTCTAACACTTTCAAGGAGACGTGCATCAAGGGTATCATTTGTTTTCGGAAAATAAGTTTAAAAAAAAAAGTTTATTTTGTTTTTCTCAACATAAAAAATGGTGTAGGAATTAACAAACATATGGATTTATTTATAAAATATTTTATAACTCTCAAAATCCCCCTCAAAGGACTTTTATCGGTTAATTTCATTTGATTAATCTTCTTTAAAAATTGTATTTAGTTGTCGTTAATTTCTCTTCATGTTTTTATTACCATAGTAATACTAATGTAAGAATACATTTAAAGTATTTCCATAATCTCTCCTTAAAGTCATATGTATTGGTCAAAACTATTACAATCTCGCATTTAGCGCGTTGGAAGCCTGGAACTGTTGTGATCTCGCGTTAAACACGTTGGAACTTGCAACAGTACAGCCCCGCCTCACGAAGGTAAGCAACTAACTCACGGGAAAAAAACGTAGATATTCGCCCAGGCGTGAACATGTTAAATCAAACAATCTGACAATAGAAATGATCAACAATTGCTCCGTTTTCTTCGCCTTTTATCACTCTCAGCTTTATAAATTGAGTTGTAAGATAAATGCGTTGCGTTTTAAACTGGCTATTTCAATAATAACTTCGGATTATTTCATTTTTTTTTTTACTTGATTATATCTTAATGACACAGTCGTACAGTGAGAGTTGTCTGTGTCCGATTCTAAAAATTTGGTCATCATCAACAGTTGAAAGAAGACCCGAGCGCTTTGCACCTTCCCAGTCAAAATTCCCATCCCTGAACCGAGCAAACCACTTTGCAAACGGACGTTGCTGTTTCCAATGGCATCATCGCCATACACACTGTAAATGTCGTTAACCGTCTATGAAGCGGATTTTGCTTTTCGGAAATAAAAAAATCATTAAATGACGAAAATGAATTTTTTCTCTTCCATTTGAAAAAGCAAAATACCACTTAGAGATAAGGAATCTCGGTCGAAACTAATGCATACAAGCCATTCAAATAATCCTTTTTTAGGATATAAGCATTATCGACCAATTAAACATGATTTTATAAACACAGAGAGCATTATATTGAAAAACGCTACCAAATAATTTTATAACCCAATATAATTTAACATCTTTTCTAAAATATTTAGCTTTCAAAAGGTACATTTATTATTAAACCTTTTCGACCTTTCCTACTATAATCGGCTACCATATACATGGGTCTTATATATTGAACCATTTTTGATCGATGACATTTTTAAAACTGGAATAGTATCATTTTTGAAACCTTTGAAATTTAAAGGACTTCAGAGGAAGAATATTTATAAATCGGTATTTATGTCAAGTAATACAGACAATTATATTTTAGTATTTCTAAGAATAGTTTTATAGAGAACAACTTTTTATAATTCCTTTTATACAAATATGATAAGTAAGCAGATAAACCTCAGGTTTCTAAGTATTTTTTGTTTCATGAAGGAGCTTATTGGGGAGCCTGTGGCTGAGTGGCTAGCTAGTTTCTCATGCTACAGGTTCTGAGTTCGAATCCCAGTCCTGGTGGGGCTTTTATAAGGATGTCAAAAACTGGAGATTCACTCACAACCTCTCCTCCGGGTATGTGAGACCCGTCAGCCAAAGGGTGGCCACTCACAAAATTAGTCGTAGGTAGTGATGACCCTACACTAAAAAATTGTATCGTGAAACGTGAGTGTAAACTCGTAAAAGTTTACACCGCTAAGCCCAGGGCCTACACGGCCTGTCGCGACACTGGAAGAATGGAAGATGAAGGAGCTATATTTTTTGGATTAATCTTAATTCTGTTAAAACCGTAGAAAAAATTTATAAATCTGTATTTATACCAAGACTGATTATTTCTGTTACCTACCTATTAGTATAAAGTGGCTCTTCTGATTCGTCGATTTAGTTGACAATGTCTTCTAAAATATATAATTTAAGTTTTATACAATTTATCGTTTTTTAGTTAGACTGACTACACACAAACTCAGAGCACCTTAAAACCTGTATTTTTTTTTTTTTTTTTGAACATGATTCCGAAATTTTCTACGATAACGATACTTTGTCCTACTATTTATTTCTTATATAGGAAATTAAAAGAAAAAAGTTTTGTTATAGGTGGAATAATCAGGAATCAGTAATTTTTTTAATTTTGCCAACGTTTCGGCTCAAGCTTGTGAGCCATCATCAAGGCTACAATCATCAAAACAAAAGAGATACATATTAATATGATAATGAAAATTTTCTTTTGAATGTAGTGACAATTATAACATATGAAATAAAACAGAAAATATACCAACATACTTAAATATTATAGTTACAATTTATGATAATATGATACATAATCTGATGATGATAAGCATAGAATTTTTTTTACAAAACTTTAGACTTTAATATAGAAGTAAAAAAAAAAATATATATGTAACATATATATATATATAAAAAATATACATATATAAAAAATTTTCTTTTGAATGTAGTGACAATGATAACATTTGAAATAAAACAGAAAATATACAACATACTTAAATATTATAGTTACAAATTATGATAATTTGATACATAATCTGATGATGATAAGCATAGAATTTTTTTTACAAAACTTTAGACTTTAATATAGAAGTAAAAAAAAAAAATATATATAGCATTTCCAAGTCAATTGTAACCTTTTCCAAGTCAAATGTAACTTTTTCCAAGTCAAATGTAACCTTTTCCAAGTCAAATGTAACCCTTTCCATTTCAAATGTCACCTTTTCCAAGTCAAATGTCACCTTTTCCATTTCAAATGTTACCTTTTCCATTTCAAATGTTACCTTTTCCATTTCAAATGTTACCTTTTCCAAGTCAAATGTCACCTTTTTCTTCACTTCTAGCCTTAAATATTCCGTTTTATTTATTTATTTATTGAAAAATAATTAGTTTAATTGACATTATGACTTTTTTAATAATTTTGGCATATAATAATTGATATTTTTTTTGGGTCTCTTAGATATTTGATATCAAGTTCTGTTTTTTACTAGCTAATATTTAAAAAAAATTAATTATCGTCTATTTAGTTTTAAGATAGTTGTTGATTTTGAGTTTTTTAGAGGGGAGGGGTAGTTTTTTTGAATAATTAATGTGTTTTCGAGTATTATAATTAAATTTTTCGAGCTGTATTTTTTATCGCTCGCGTGCATTTTAACTCGCATTAAATTTTAATGTTTTTTATTGATATAGGGATTAATTAATGTGCTTTCGGGTGGTTATGATTACGTTTTTTGAGCTGTATCTTTTATCGGTCATGCGTATTTCAACTCATATTTACTTTTAATGTTTTTTATTGATATAGGGATTAATTATTTTGATTTCGGGTGGTTATCATAAGGTTTTTCGAGCTGTATTTTTTTCGCTCGCGCTTATTTTAACTAAAATTTACTTTTTATGTGTGTTTATTGATATAGGGATTAATTAATGTGCTTTCGGGTGGTTATGATTACGTTTTTCGAGCTGTATTTTTTATCGCTCGCGTGCATTTTAACTCGCATTAAATTTTAATGTTTTTTATTGATATAGGGATTAATTAATGTGCTTTCGGGTGGTTATCATAAGGTTTTTCGAGCTGTATTTTTTTCGCTCGCGCTTATTTTAACTAAAATTTACTTTTTATGTGTTTTATTGATATAGGGATTAATTAATGTGCTTTCGGGTGGTTATGATTACGTTTTTCGAGCTGTATTTTTTATCGCTCATGCGTATTTCAACTCGCATTTACTTTTAATGTTTTTTATTGATATAGGGATTAATTATTTTGCTTTCGGGTGGTTATGATTACGTTTTTCGAGCTGTATTTTTTTCGCTCGCGCTTATTTTAACTAAAATTTACTTTTTATGTGTTTTATTGATATAGAGATTAATTAATGTGCTTTCGGGTGGTTATGATTACATTTTTTTTAGCTGTATTTTTTATCGCTCATGCGTATTTCAACTTCTATTTACTTTTAATCTTTTTATTTTTATAGGGATCTATCCTTGTGTTTTCGCGGGGTTATGAAAATGTTTAAAAGCTTTTTTTTTATCACTCGTGCGGATTTCAACTCGCCTTTATTTTTGATATTTTTTTATTGATATTGGGATTGATTGTTTTGTTCTGGGTTCTCATTATAACGTTGCTGGAATATAAATCGTTTAGGTTTTTTTTTTTTTTTTTTATTATTATTATTATTTTATTAAAGGATTAGTTATAGTTCCTTTTCTAGCGTCCTGAGTAATTTTTTCAACTAAATCTTTTGTAAAGGATCCGCTTCCTAACTTGGTCTTACAATTATTTGATAATTTAATTGAGGAATCGTTTATTCTATTTTCGGGTGTTCTGATAACATTATTTGAACCAAATTTGTTATCGCTTTTACTCATTTTAAGTTACTGTTTCTATCTCATAAATATTCGATAGAGGGATCGTTTATAGTGTTTTCGGGAATACTAATAGAGCTTATGACATTTATTTATAGCTAGTGCACATTTTAACTTAAATGAAAAGTGATCTAGAAGAATGCGCAATCGCGATGTAACGTCCAAATCAAAAATGTAATCAGATCCTGCAAAAAAACAATAAATAATTTTTACATCATATTATAACATAATACCTACGGTTTGTAGAAATTCCCAAGCGCATAAAAGAATAAAGTTCAAAACACGTTATGAGAATCCCCTAAAACAAAAACAAAGAAAGACCACTGCAAATGCAAGTTTAAATGAGAGCAAGCGACAATAAAAACGGCTTAAACAACGTAATCACAAGACCCGAAAAGATAATTACAAACGTCTATAACAATAAAAAATATCAAAAGTAAATCCGAATTGAAATACGCATAAGCGATAAAAGATACAGCTCAAAAACGTAATCATAACCACCCAAAAGCACATTAATTATCTCTATATAAATAATAAACATTAAAAGTAAATTCACGTTAAAATGCGCGGGAGCGATAAATAAATAAAACTAAAAAAACATAATTATAGGACCCGAAAACACAATTTTCAACACCTATATCAATAAAACACATAAAAAGTAAATTTTAGTTAAAATAAGCGCGAGGGAAAAAATACAGCTCGAAAAACGTAATCATAACCACCCGAAAGCAAAATAATTAATCCCTATATCAATAAAAAACATTAAAAGTAAATGCGAGTTGAAATACGCATGAGCGATAAAAAATACAGCTCGAAAAACGTAATTATAACCACCCGAAAGCACATTAATTAATCCCTATATCAATAAAACACATAAAAAGTAAATTTTAGTTAAAATAAGCGCGAGCGAAAAAAATACAGCTCGAAAAACCTTATGATAACCACCCGAAATCAAAATAATTAATCCCTATATCAATAAAAAACATTAAAAGTAAATATGAGTTGAAATACGCATGACCGATAAAAGATACAGCTCAAAAAACGTAATCATAACCACCCGAAAGCACATTAATTAATCCCTATATCAATAAAAAACATTAAAATTTAATGCGAGTTAAAATGCACGCGAGCGATAAAAAATACAGCTCGAAAAATTTAATTATAATACTCGAAAACACATTAATTATTCAAAAAAACTACCCCTCCCCTCTAAAAAACTCAAAATCAACAACTATCTTAAAACTAAATAGACGATAATTAATTTTTTTAAATATTAGCTAGTAAAAAACAGAACTTGATATCAAATATCTAAGAGAACCAAAAAAAATATCAATTATTATATGCCAAAATTATTAAAAAAGTCATAATGTCAATTAAACTAATTATTTTTCAATAAATAAATAAATAAAACGGAATATTTAAGGCTAGAAGTGAAGAAAAAGGTGACATTTGACTTGGAAAAGGTAACATTTGAAATGGAAAAGGTGACATTTGACTTGGAAAAGGTGACATTTGAATTGGAAAGGGTTACATTTGACTTGGAAAAGGTTACATTTGACTTGGAAAAAGTTACATTTGACTTGGAAAAGGTTACAATTGACTTGGAAATGCTATATATATGTAACATATGTCTTGCCATTATATATTAATGAAAATTTTCTTTTGAATGTAGTGACAATGATAACATTTGAAATAAAACAGAAAATATACAACATACTTAAATATTATAGTTACAAATTATGATAATTTGATACATAATCTGATGATGATAAGCATAGAATTTTTTTTACAAAACTTTAGACTTTAATATAGAAGTAAAAAAAATATATATATGTAACATATGTCTTGCCATTATATATTAATATGTTAATGAAAATTTTCTTTTGAATGTAGTGACAATGATAACATTTGAAATAAAACAGGAGACGGAATTTGTTAGCATACGAGGGAGAGATTATCTCTTTGTTTTGTTTATTTATTTGACGTCACTTTATGCTGCTATGGCTAATCGGACGATGCTACAGTGGGAGTCTTAAATTTTATCTATCCAGGTGTTATTAGGACAGGGATCTTTAACGATTACCTCACATCACAAAGGCTCGGGACCACCTTTTAACGTCCCCTCCGAAGGACGGCATAACTAAGGATTTTTAATTAAAAATCCTAAGACCACCTGCGGGTTTGAACCCGTGACCTTTGGCATAGGAGGCTGTTATGCTAACCACCCAGCTACAAGTGATCCCAATTATCTCTTTGTCTGTTTTATCATTGACGGGTACTCGATCTTTTTCCATATGGATGTGTATAGCTTCGGAGAGGAGTCGCTTTTTGTAGTTAGGTACGGTGGCTAGAATTTCAGGATTATCAAAATCAAAATGATGGTCAAGGGATATAGCGTGTTCGGATAATTTTGAGGAAAATGGTTTACGGGTAGATATTGTGTATTGGTGCTGATAAATTCTTTTTTTGACATAGTTTTTGGTCTCGCCATAGGTTACATATGTTACATATATTTTTTTTTTTACTGCTATATTAAAGTATAAAGTTTTGTAAAAAAAATTTTATGCTTATCATCATCAGATTATGTATCATATTATCATAATTTGTATCTATAATATTTAAGTATGTTGGTATATTTTCTGTTTTATTTCAAATGTTATCATTGTCACTTCATTCAAAACAAAATTTTCATTATCATATTAATATGTATCTCTTTTGTTCTGATGTTTGTAGCCCTGATGATTGCTCACAAGCTTGAGCCGAAACGTTGGCAAAATTAAAAAAAATTTCAAAAAATGACAGATTCCTGATTATTCCACCTATAATAGTTTGTACAGTCGACTATACATCCTCAACGAAAAAGTTTTGTTTAAATTATGCCTTTTTATATAAATAGAGAAATAGGAAACACATTTAACTTTGGTAAAGAATATAAATAAGATCCCTCTAGTTGAGTTTCTGCAGTAAGAGATAATTCCCTTAAAGTTGGAGTTGGTCCAAATTTAATGAGCGTCCTCTTTAAAGAAGAAGTGCTCTAGAACTTAAGTTATTTAAGAGGGTCCTTATACGTGCTTCACTTCTGAAAGAATATATTGGAGTACTTAAGTCCTATTTACTTTTAAACTTTGTCTAGAAAATAGAAGTGACTTAGCTTGGAAAATACGAGGTTATAATATCGTATACAGATGACATTAATGATAGTCGACAATATCTATCCAAATACATGAAACCAATACCTCTGATTCCTAACCTAACCTAACCTCTGATTCAATACGATCACGTAAATATCGTTTGATATCCATAATATCTACTTTCTATAGGTAAGATATTTGAAGTATGGGTCCAGGTAAGAGTTCAGGTAACGTGGGCGGGCAAAAGCCCCTCCAGGCTATCATAGGTAGGCGAAGTTAGGGAGCATCATCTTTTATATTTTTGGGAAAACTTAATAATATTAATAATCTTAATATAGGATAATGAATAAGGAAAAATATTCAGGAAACCCACTAGACGATTACCTTAATAATATAGATCAATATAGATTAATAATATATTCTAAAAAATCTGGTGCTGGCAACACACGACTTTCACTTACCTCGACTGTTAAAACAATTAACAAACTATTAACTATACATCAATTTGAAAAATAGTTTATATCTATTTTAATAAAACGTGTATTCATTTTCGTTAGAAACATGTGATTGAGATTAAATAATATACCAATGTTGTTTGTTTATTTATTTAACCTCACATTATGCTACTATGGCTAATCGGACGATGCTACAGGGGGAGTCCTAAATTTTGCCTATTCAGGTTTTATTAGGATATGGATCTTTAGCGAGTACCTGACATCGCACAGGCTCAGGACCACCTTTTAACGTTCCCTTCTTATCCTATTAAATATTGCCTCCGAAGGACGGCATAACTAAGGATTTTTTAGTCCCATTAAAAAATCTTAGGACCACCTGCGGGTTTGAACCCTTGACCTTTGGCATAGGAGGCTGTTATGCTAACCACCCAGCTTCCATATACCAATATTAAATCGCTACGTATAATAATTAGTAATACGTTTATGCACTACTCGTGCTTTACGTTACTTTACAACTTTGTGTATTAGATAATATTGTTTCTAAAATCTTTCTCTTTCCAACGATATATTATACGTCTATATTACTGTTCTTAATATCAAAAAGCCAAAAATTAAAAAAAAAAAAATAGTTTTGCTCAATTTCCTTTAGTGGATTATCAAATTCGTTCAACTTGTATACTTGACCACTTTTTATCAATAAATAAATATGTTTTTTTGAATCTACAAATTTTGGGGTACAAACGAGGAAGAAAATTTAAACTATCGGCATGTAAGCCCTATTATACTATGTCAATCAGAATTAAACCTACATGATATTAAAGCCCATAAAAGTTTGTTTATAGCGGTTACATCGATATAGGGAGTTTAATCAAAATCGTTAGAGCCGTTTTGGAGGAAATCGTAAAAAGGTGTAAAATGCATGGTATAAAGTGCCTCTTCTGGTTTTTTTGATGAATACTTTTCTTTTGATGAAAAATTTGCTGTAACATCTCGGGCTTACCACACACACACACACACGGACCTCTTTCTGAGACTTCGTTATTTGGACTTAGGGGACCCTAAAACGTGTATTTCTGTTGAAAACTGGAATTCGATCTTAATACTTCCCCTTACTATATATTTCATATATAGGTAAGTGAAAGTAAAAATGTCAATTTCTGGACAATATGGAAAAATTACAAAATGTTAAGAACAATAAAGAGTTTAAGAAAAATATATTTAGTTAAAAAATATATATATTTAACGTAACAACAAATCCACAAAATGTGTGTAACAATGTGTATTCAGTTGTTAGAGTAAGCAATAGGAATTATCTATGTATTTATATCTAGGTCATTTAATAATAATACTAAATGTGCCAAACTCTATGGCTAATATATGTATACAATAGCCAATCAAATAAATATATATATTCTATATATATATATATATATATATATATATATATATATATATATATATATATTCTATTCTATTTTTTTATTTATTTATTTATAGTAATTTACAACTGTATTAAAGAACACAATAAATAAATATGAGGAATGAAAAAAAAATCATGAAAATGCCTTGAGAAAGAACTATCCAGCGGTAGCACTTCACTAACTATTCTAACTCAGTAGGTCCCGAGGCCACCTTCTTTTTAATCGCCTTGGAGGGTTATCAGGAATATCTAAGGAAGATAAATAACGGACAAGTGGGTTTGTGGGTGCAGGGAGTTTAGAATGAAAAGAGGTGTATCTATCACGGGCTATGTCTGCAACAAATGGAATGTTTAGGTCGTTATGGAGGAGTTCATTTGTGACTGAATAAGGGGAAATCAGAGTTTTGTGAAGGATTTTGGATTGTAAGGATGCGGAAGGAATTAGATGGTTTCGTAGAGCCCCAATGCTCGATTCCATATGTCCAAATAGGTCTGATAATAGTGATGTAAATGAGCCTTTTGAAATATACTGGAAGTTTCGAACGTTTGTCATGTAAGTGTTGTAGTAATCGGTATCTTCGAGCAGTTCCTTGTCGTTTCTCTCTACTCAATTAAGTCAGAAAATAAAAAACTTTCTTTTGCAAAAAAAGGTTATAGTGGTTACTTTTGTGACTTTCCGCCAGACTGTGAGACTGAAGGAGCTACTCTTACAAAAGGACTTCGAGGAATGAGATCTCTTAATCATCGAAATAAACCAGGATTAAATTGAAGAAAAGAAGTAGGCCAGCGCGGGCTCAAAGGAGAACAGTTTTGGGTCCTTTATCCTCCTCTCCTATAAAGGAAGTCTTAGTAGTTGTCACTTCCAAACCGGGCTTGCGGGGAAACTTTTATTTTTAAAATCCCTTTGGAAACGTGATAAATACTTTAAAAATAGAGGAAAACACGGCGCTGACGTAAATAAACAATAATGATTATTACTCTAACTTACCTATATATGAAATGTAAGGAAAAGTATTAGGATCGTGAAAATTTTCGAATTCGTGTTTTCTCGCTTAAGGGTGTCCTGAGTCTAAACAACCAAGTATCGTTAAAAAGTCTGTGTCTATGGGTAGTCTAGCGTGAAAGCGATAAGTCGCACACAACTGAAGTTTCCTATTTAAGACAACTCTGGGACCGAGATAATACAGCAACTTTTTCACAAAAATCGATTAGCCAAATGAGCTACTTTATGTCATGCGTTTTTTTTTTTTTGTTTTTTTTCCTCAAAAACGGCTCCAAACAATTTTAATTCAACTTTTTATATTGATGTGAAATTTAATGGGCTTTAATACGATAAATATAAATTACAATAAATAATCTGATTTAGGGGAGCCCGTGGCTGAGTGGCTAGCGCGCTAGTTTCTCATGCTACAGGTTCTGAGTTCGAATCCAAGTCCCGGCGGGGCTTTTATAAGGATTTAAAAAAATGTGGATTCACTCACAACCTCTGCCCCGGGTATGTGAGACCCGTCAGCCATAGGGTGGCCACTCACAAAATTAGTCGTAAGGAGTGATGACCCTACACTAAAAGAATTGCATCGTGAAACGTGAGTGTAAACTCGCAGGAGCTTACACCGCGAGGCCCAGGGCCTACACGGCCTGTCGCGCCACTGGAAGAAGAAGAAGAATACGATATTGGTTTCATTGTTATTGACTGACACGGCTTAAATGCCGATAGTTTAAATTCTCTACCTTTAATTTTGTAATTCTTAAAAATTAACCATATCATCCTTTTAGCAATGATGAAAAACGGTAAAATATATAAAGTATAAAATAATGTTGGAGGAATTACATAATCAACTATAGGAGATAGTTATTTTGGGGTCTTTGGTGATAATAATAATAGGCTTAGCGAACCCGAAGGTTCGATGCCGATACCACAAAATTTCGCCTACGCAGACTCCTCCAATGTTTACCACTCAAGCCCAATCCTCCGAGATCTGCCTTAACGCAATCCTCTCATCGACGCTTCGGCCAACCTTTCGGAAGCCTACCAGTCGGATCAGCGAATACCAACTTTTTCGGAATCCGTTCCTCACCGAGTCCGACAACTTTATTCGCCCATTATTAAAAACAATGAATTTTCCGTATAATTGCATCGTTGAAGCCACATAATACATAGCAAGAAAAATCCGAGAGGCACTGTATGTAGGAAACGATATACCGCGATTATGTTCAGAAGCTAAAACCAATTGATGAGTTTGCTTACCTAGTACAGTCTAATACTCAAAATTAGGTATAGTTAAATTAGGATCTGACACATAATAACAACTTTATTCGTTGTTAATAAAAGTATATGAAAGTGTGAAAAATAAAATATTTTCGAACAAATACGCGGTTTAGAGCTATTATATGATACAATAACGTTCTAAAGTCGGAAAAAAGGTGTATTTGCTGATCCTGAGAGAGAGCATTTAGCGGTCGCATTGCGGTTTGTCGGTTGGGGCTTCCTCTTCTAGGTCGAGGTGTCTAATGTTCCGTGAACCTTGGCTCAGCAACTTCATCGCTTGTTTCCACCGTCTAAGTCTGTGATAGCAAACATCAAAACCAAATATAATTTATCATATTTTAATGTGATTCAGTAGATCAATAAATAAATTTTAATAATATAATTAATTTAGAATAATAACAAAAATCTGGTGAGCGCAGCACAAGACTTTTACTTACATCGGTTGTTAAAACCAATTTTAGAACTATTAAATAAAGAAAGAGCTGAAAAAAGGTTCAAGAATTATATTCAGTTTTGTTGGAAATATATGTTATAGATTAAATAATACAAAATTATTATGTGCAACAATCACATAGATGCCCTATTCATCACTTCATATTACCTTTGTAAATAAAATAACATTTTTTTCTAAAATTGTGGATATAATTAGTTGACCGTTGAGATTTACTGGAAGGAATTAGTCCGGGTGGCGGTCATTAAATGAAACAATTTAATGAAATTAACAGTTTCAACTATTTATTGTTTGCCAACGTTTCGACCCCCTTTGTGGGTCATCATCAGGGCGCATGGTGGGAGAATGGAAACTGAGCGTGGAAACTAGTATGAGTGTGTCTAGTAACTCCTGGGCGAAAACGAAAAGTCCTGTGAAACTGAAATTTTATATTTAAGATAACTATACGTCCGAGATGTTCAAGAATCTTTTTCATTAAAATCAGCTGACTGGAAGAGCTACTTCATCCCATGCATTTTGCACCTTTTAACGATTTTCTAAAAACGGCTTTTGATTAAACTCCCAATATCGATGTGAAATATAATGGGCTTTAATATCATGTAGGTTTCATTCTGATTGGACTAGTATGACAGGGCTTAAATGCCGATATTTTAACTTTTTTTTTTCCTTTAAAGTACCTTGAATTCTTTAGATTCTATAAAAATAACTATATCATCTTGTTAGAATTGATAATTAACAGCTAAATATGCAATACAAAACTTTACACCATGACCTGAATATCCCATTTGTCCTTGATCTCATTCCATCCAAATTCTCAATCTTCCATCAAAGGCTTACTCACCTTCCTAATACCTTGGCAAACTCCCTATCCAGTTCCAAACATCCCTATAACCCTCCTCGTAGGTTGAAGCGGCAGTGGCCCAGAGATCTCTTGTACATATGCCATTGGAGTGCTGGCAATGGCTGGCTTCTCCACTCATGCCCTGAGTGTATGTGGCTCTAGCGAACTCACTCAGCCTCCACTGGCTCTCAAGACATTGTGTCTCGACATCCACTAGCGGATCTAGGGGTTCGATTCGGTGATCCCAGGGGCAGTTTGTGAATATTGTAAATATGAATGTGAACAAGATTATTATTATTTTCTTTATATATATTATTTTAGTTATTTATATATATTTCTTCTTTGTTAAGTCTTTATTAATTATTCAATTCTTTTTCGCATTATATATTTTTTTTATTTCCTCTTTTTATTTTATTTTTTTTTTATTTACAATTTACATATGGGATGAATGATTTCTTTTAACTGTAATACCCATTGCCCTAGAAGGTGGTATATTGTATTATCTCCTAATAATAATTTAAAAATTAATCAGTGTTGTGCTCTACTGCACAAGCTGAAGTTTCAAGTTTCTATGTTGTTCACTTTCATAAATTACTTAAGTCTTTTTTAATTTCTGTTTCAGGTGAGTACTTTGCTCTTTTTTTATTAAGTCTTTCTCGAAGGTAAGTTTAGTACTTAAGTTTTAAGATTATTTAATAAAGCTTTTAATTTTTTGTTGTTAAGAATATATATATATATATATATATATATATATATATATATATATATATATATATATATGATTGTACTCGTATATCGCTGCACTTAATCGTTACTGAAAATTATTTTTTCTATGTTTATTGATAAGCAATTAATGGACGGTAAATATATTTGTTCGGCCGCCATTTTGAAAAACGCAGTAAAGAGGGTATTTTTTATTTCATAATATTCGCATTTTACATGCAATTTCAAATTGTGTGGGATGTTAAAATATTTGTTCTTCTTTGATAACGAAGCTCAACATTTTTTTTTTCAAAATATGTGCATTTAATGACCAAGAAAACGTAATTGATTTCGTAGTTTTAAGTAGCTTTTTTTTTTTCTGAAACATTGTTCTAGTTATTTCTAAGATAGTATGAAAATAATAACGTGAATTTCCCACACGACTGTGCTACCTGTTACGAGTAGGTTTTGATTACACTAAGTAACAATGAGATAGATATATCGAAACGACATGGCACATTAGGAAACTGGAAGGAGGGAAGATGAAGGCCCAAGTCTGCTCAGCACCATTACGGAGATAAGGTGATGGTGGTTGGAGCTCTTATATGTCTGCTACGGGTATATATATTGTAGGTATATAGGAATATATAGAGCATGGTAGGGCTACATCCTTATTATTGTATTTACTAGTACATACAATTTTAAAATAGCATAATATTAAACATAACATATTACATTAAACATATATATTTATTTCCGAAAGAAACATTTCATTTTTAGACATTTTACTCAGCCAATTGACGAGAAGAAACGAATTTTCATTCTAAGCGTTTTATCAAGAGTATGTAAATGTGCTTTAATTAAAGTCTGGCGTAACCACTATTTTTATACATACTGACTAGCAGACCCGGCAAACGTTGAAATATTTTTTTTTCTATACTAACTGTATTAAACAATAAAATACATTAAGTAAATGAGTTAATTGATCGAGTGGGCTTGACACAGGCATGTGAAGAAACTACCCAGTGGTAGCACTTCAGTGTTTATTTAATGTTGTAGGTTGCGAGGCCATCGCCTTTTCAACCACTTCGGGAAGTCATCAGGAATAGATGGTGATAATAGGTTGCGGACGAGTGGGTTGAAGTAAAAGGCAATTTTGAATTAGTGGAGGTATATCTAGTTCGGGCTAGATCTGCGACTAATGAGATATTTAGGTCTTAATGAATTATTTTATTGGTGACAAAGTAACATTGAAATCTAAGACATAAATTATTTTTAGTAAATATTTTGGTTTTTAGATAAAAAATAACGAATATATTGTATATGGGTATGGTTGGGACCAATGGCAAAAAAAGGAATGGAACGGTGTAGACGACCAGTAAAAAAAAACAATAATAATACAAAAAATAAAATAAACCATCCATTTATTTTGTCCCGCAAAAAAGTGTGTGTGTTATACACAGAGCTATACACCCGAGATGTTACAGACACTTTTTCATCAAAATCTGCTAACCAGAGAAGCCACTTTTCCTTTTAATATTTTCTCAAAAACAGCCATAACAATTTTGATTAAACTCCCTACATAAATGTAAAATTCAGCGGGTTTTAATATCATGTAGTTTTCATTCTGATTGAAATAGTCTGACAGGGCTTAAATGTCAATATTTTAAGTTTTCTCCCTCTAAAATATCTTTCATTTTGTAATTTTATAAAAATAATCATATATTCTTGTTAACATTGAAAAAAATAAATAAATATATAAGTTGAACGAATTCGTTTCCAACTTAAGAAGAAATATCCAAAAAAAATTTTTTTTAATGCGAATTTCGTTTTCGAACACTAAAACAGTGATATACATGTATGATATACCGTTGGAAAGCTAAAGATTTTAGAAAAAAATATATTACTGATAAACTATAAACTCTGAAATTACTGAACCGACTTTGATCAAACTTCGTAAGTATCTGTTATTTGGTCCAACCTAAATGATAGGATAGTTTTTATTACTATTCTAAATGGTTGGAAAATATATTTTTCTAAAAAGTCAAATAAAATTTGTTTAACTGTGGCAACACTGGTTAAACATTGTAACATTCCCATATATTCACCTATGTGATTATTTATTCAAATATAAGTGTGTATTGATTGTTTCTATGCGTTCTTATTTATAAAATATACATTCACATTATAGTTTCCAGTTATAATAAAATACACATTACTATACGTTTATAGAAAAATTATAAGTGCTTATTTGAATGACTTGCTATGAGTTATGAGTTGCAAGAGAGTTAAGATGATATACAACGGTTATGTTTAAAAGATATAACCATGTTATTGAATAATTTGGATGTGGCTACTTGGTACTGGTCTCTTATTGTAACATTGAGTAAATAAAATTGATATCTGACATGAAATAATAATCTTTTATTTATCATAAACAGAATAGCTCATTGCTATTCACCTGTATTTCTTTAATATCACCTCATTCAACATAGTCACTATCAACATCTTTCGTAATTTGTAGTGATTTTAATTTAAATTGTTTTATTTATCAAATCGCATTCACCAAACCGCAAGCAAAGATAATGAAATGTAGTTTTTATTCTATTTTTTCAATGTGTCTCCATATTAGAAGCAAGATATTTATATGTAGTTATATTAGATTAATTATAGTAATAGGTTAAGTTGTTTCGAAATCACTTTCCTCATCAACCGTAATTCTAACTTTAGTCTAATAAGTTGCCATTTTATTCTCTTAAATATACAGTAGCGATTTAGTAGAAGAAGTAGGCATACCCAAAAATACTCAATATATTTTAGCTGTAACGTAATCGTGGTATATAGTCACGTTTGCAACATAAATTGATTAATATACATTGAACCAACGAATGGGGATATTTTCAATTGAAAACAACTTTGAAAAATGTAATTGTTAAAAATATAAAATTTACATTTCTTGAAAATTTATACGTTTTATAATAAGGGAGTAGTTTTTGACCGTTTTTACTATATGGTAAAGAAGTTGGTTGAGAGTGCAGCCACCAAGAAAACACACCAGTAAGAAAATAATAAAATAAGTTTGTTCTATTGGTAGTTTCTTGATACCACATCCCCAAACAACTGCTCCATCATATTTGTTTTATAGTCACTACTCATAAAAGCATTTATGAAAATTTAAATAAAGACTAAATAAAATATTCGCGAGCAAAGCGGGTTACAGCTAGTGTTTCTATAAAAATTCAATTTAATTAATTCTTGATTAGTTTTACTCATTTTTATCTATAACTGAATTTCTAAATTCTTTAATCGATTTTAACAACGGAGGTTAGTGAAAGTCGTGTGTTGCCCTCACCAGATTTTTTTTGTTTTGTTATATTTAAGAAGGATAACGTTTATGAGCAACTGCGACGATTGAGAAATGATAAAGTTATTTATGTGTTTTTATAGTTTATACATACATAATGTACCTACCATAATAAAAATAAATATCATATAAGATACATTGCTGCCCCAAAATATACGTTATATGCTTGGCTTGTGGTCCTAGCTTACGTAGAAACGGCTTTGATATATTTACAGTTTGAGTATGTTTGAAGCAGCTGTTTGCTTAAGGGTATAGGGTAACCTTTGGATAAATATTGTCTTAAAGGTAGGTTTCGTCTTCGCAGAGTTAAATGTTCTCGTTTATTATTTGTTTAGAAAAATCTGGTGAGTGCTTCGACTTTCACTTGTTAAAATAAATGTACGACTTTTTTTAATACAGTTAGTGGTGAAAAAGGTAAAAGCATTAAATAAAATTTTCTAAGAGAATAAAATAAATAAAATAAAATAAAAGTTTCTATAGAAACATGTGTTTTATTAAATAAACTGTCATATTATTATCCTCAACAATCACTTACTATATATAGTATGGGAAAGTATTCCGATCGTGAAAATTTTCGAATTCCAGTTTTCAACAGAAATATATGTTTTAGGGTCCCCTGAGTACAAATAAACAAGTCCCACAAAAAGGTCTGTGTGTGGTAACTCTTATGCGGAAAGGAAAAATCCTATGTAACTGAAATTTCATATTTAAGACAAATATACGCCCGAGACGTGACAAAATCTTTTTCATAAAAATCAGCTAACCAGGAGAGTCACTTTATACCATGCATATTGCACCTTTTTATGATTTTCTTAAAAACGGTTCCGACGATTATGATTAAACTCGCTATTTCGATGTAAAATTTAACGGGCTTTTAAATCATATAGGTTTCATTCTGATTGAAATGGTCTGACACGGCTCAAATGCCGATATTTTTAATTTTCTTCCTCTAAAGTACCTTTAATTTTGTAGAATTAATAAAAATAACTATATTATCTTGTTACCACCGATGAAAAAAAAGGTAAATATATAAGTTGAGCGAATTTGATACACACATTAAGGAGAAAACTGAACAAATATGTTTTCAATGCAATTTTTTGTTTTTTTTATTTAAGAACAGTAATATACATGTATAATACACCGTTGGAAAGCTAAAGATTTTAGAAAAAATATTATCTCATACACAAGCTTTTAAAAATTAATAGATAGTGATGAAAAGCTGATAAAACAAAGTGATTATTTTAGATAATAATATAATCGATTTTTTAATAATATGTTTCTATAGGAATTCCATTTAATTAATTCTTTAATGGTTTCAATTATTTTTATCTCTTAATGTATTTGAAATTTTGTTAAGCGATTCTAAAAACAGAGGTAAGTGAAAGTCGTGTGTTGCCCGCACCAGATTTTTCCCTTTAGTTTTATACCAAATTCGTTCAATTTTCATATTGACTCCTTTTTAATCAATGCTAACAAGACGATATGGTCATTTTTTTCGAATATACAAAATCCGTAGATACATTAGAAGAAGAAATTTTAAAATATCGGCATTTAACCCCTTTCAGACTATTAATCAGAATGAAACCTACATGAGATTACAACCAATTCAAGTTCACATCGATGTGGGTTTAATCATAATCGTTATAGCTATTTTTGAGAAAATCGTAAATTGGTGCAAAACGTTATACCATGCATTACGACAGGGATTAATACCGGTCAGCCAACATTCTTGAAGAAGTTTGTGTAAGACTTCAGGCGTATAGTTGTCTTAAATATCAATTTTATTTCCTTACACCTTTTCTTTCTCTTGCTAGACTTTCCACACACACACATACATAGACCTTTTTCCGCGACTTGGTTATTTGGACTCAAGGGATCCTGAAACGTGTAATACCGTTGAAAATTGGATTTTATTATTAGAAAATATTCACATTCGTAATGCTTTCATTTAATATGTAATTCATACATTAGGGAGGTAAGGTAAAAAGGTAACAATGAATTAAGTAATAAATACCTAAAGTTTGTCGTAAAAAGTCAAAATAAAATTCATAAATTAAAAAGACACGTAAATTCTTTGCACAATATAATCTTGATCTGGAACTCTTTAAAAAAATTTGGTGCGGGCAACACACGGCTTTCACTTGCCTCTATTTTTAAAATCAATGAAAGAATTTTCAAATACAGTAAGAGATAAAAATACGTGAAACTATTAAAGAATTAATCAAACTTAATTTATATAGAAACATGTGTTTTATTAAAAAATCTATTATATTATTATCTGAAATAATCAGTATTATCTTCATTTCATCACTCTCTATTAACTTTTAAAAGCTTGAGTATAAGTTAAATTTGGTTCTAAAATCTTTAGTTTTCCAACGGTATATCATACATGTATATTACTGCTCTTATGCTTTCCGTTTTCTCTTTTAGTTAGGTATCGAATTCATTCAAATTATATATTTACCTTTTTTTTCATCAGTGACAATATAGTTATAGTATCAACAAGATAATATAGTTATTTTTATAGAATCAACAAAATTAAAGGTACTTTAGAGAAAGAAAATTCAAAATATCGGTATTTAAACCCTGTCAGACCATTTTAATCCGAAAGAAACCTAAATTATATTAAATCCTATTGAATTTTACATCGATATAGCGAGTTTAATCAAAATCGTCGAAACCGTTTTTGAGAAAATCGAAAAAAGGTGCAAAATGCATAGTATAAAGTGGCTCTTCTGGGGAGTCGATTTTGATGAAAAAGTTTTTGTAACATCTCTGACGTATAGTTATTTTAAATATGAAATTTCAGTTTCATAGGACTCACCGTTTCCGCCCGGGAGTTACCACACACACACACACGCACAGACCTTTTTGCGGGTCTTGGTTATTTTGACTCAGGGGACCCTAAAATGTGCATTTCTGTTGAAAACTGAAATTCGAAAATTTTCACGATCGCAATACTTTCCCTTACTATATATAGCAAGTGAAAGTAAAAATTATTGGCACCTTTCTATGTAAGTTTACTTCTTAGAATATAATGCATAAAGCGATGTCACTCCGACAGTGAATATGTCGAGATACAAGATGTCAAGATACAAAAGCAAATATCCATGCATAAATTTCGACCAAAAATATCACGTTTCTACACCTTTGTCTCTGAGGAAGAATCGAAATACATCGAATCCTGGGAAAATCTCTATTCGTAATGGAATATCGAGGGAATTCGCAGGTAACCATCTGCTCCTTGGCCGCTATGAATATTCCATGAGTTCCAGATTGTAGGTTTCCAATTTCAACGGCGAAAAACTTTTCTTTTAGGGTGGCCCTGTTACATAAAGTTTGCAGAAATAAATAAATTTGTTTTTACTTTCACTTACCTATGTATGGAATATATAGTAAGAGAAAGTATTGCGAACATTTTCGATCTCCAGTTTTACCGAAATTTTAGGATCTCCTGAGTCAAAATGATCAACTTCCGCAAAAAGTCTGTGTTTGGTGAGCCTAGTACGGAAACAAAAGTGGGGCGAAACTTAAATTTAAGACAACTTAAAAACTTAAATTTTTATATCAAAATCTGCGCACCAGAAGAGCCACTTTATACAAAGAATTTTTTAGTTTTTAGTTATTATATCATGCATTTCTTTTATTTTTTTAATAATTATTCGCTTTTTTTGGTTACCAAACACTATAATATTTTTTTTCTCTATCTTAAAAAATAACAAATATATTGAATAAATTTCCTTTTAATCGGCAACTATTTTAAAAATCTGGTGCGGGCAACATACCACTTTCACTTACCTCCATTTTTAAAATCAATGAAAGAATTTTCAAATACAGTTAGAGATAAAAATACGCGAAACTATTAAAGAATTAATTAAATCGAATTTATATAGAAAAACATGTGTTTTATTAAAAAAATCTATTATATTATTATCTAAAATAATCAGTTAGTTTTATGTTCATGTCATCACTCTCTATTAGCTTTCAAACGGTATATCATACATGTATATTACAGCTCTTATGTTCAAAAATAATAAATAATTCATTCAATTTTATATTTGCCTGTTTTTCATCAGTGGTAACAAGGTAATATAGTTATTTTTATAGAATCAACAAAATTAAAGGTACTTTATAGAAAGAAAATTTAAAATATCGGCATTTAAGCCCTGTCATAATATTTCAATCCAAATGAAACCTAAATGATATTAAAGCACATTAAAGTTTACATCGATATGGCGAGTTTAATCAAAACCGTCGAAACCGTTTCGATAAAATCGAAAAAAGATGCAAAATGCATGATTTAAAGTGGCTCTTCTAGTAAGCTCATTTTGAAGAAAAAAGTTTTGTAACGTCTCGGGCGTATATTTGCCTTAAATGTGAAATTTAAGTTTCATAGGACTTACTGTTTCCGCCCGAAAGTTACCACACACACACACACACAGCCCTTTTTGCGGGACTTGGTTATTTGGACTCATGCGACCCTAAAATATGTATTTCCGATGAAAACTGGAATCCGAATTTTTACGATCGGAATACTTTCCCTTACTATATATAGTAAGTGAAAGTAAAAAGGTTAATATTTTGAAAAGATAATATAACTTAGTTCTGAATTCTAAAAAAAAAATGGAGCTTATTCAGTTGGAAGGGTACACCCCCGAGTGAAAAACAATACGCATTTATGTCACATAGAAGTTACCATGGTATAGAATGATAATGCTTTAAAGCAAAAATGTCAGTATTAGATAATCACGGGTACGGCTACTTGCTACTGATATGCTATTGTAGATTATACTGAATAAAATTAATATCTGACAATCAACAATAATCATTTATATGTCATACATAGACATAGCTAAAAGTTTACCTCACTTCTCAGGTACATATATTTTAGTTGTATAACCTAACCTAAAACAGTTATTATAAACAACTTTCTTAATTTGCAGCAATTAAAAAAAGTATGAAATAGTTGCGTGCCAAGCCGCGAGGTACAACTAGTATAATATAATAAATCAGAAGTAAATATTTGTGGATTAAACATATGTAGTTTTAATTTCCTTTGTTGTAAAATTTAATAATTATTTTAATAGACTCTTTCGAATGGTGTTCTTTATATTGCAGTATAAACATTACTTATATTTTCTCCAAGTTTCATTTTACTTTTATTGCCTGTTGAATTAATAATTTCTCAGATATTAATAATAATTATTATAAGGCCTATAATTATACGAGGTAATATTCTATTTTTTGTTTCTTTTTTTTTTACTACACATTTATGCTACTGAGATTAATCAGACGATCGTACTGTGCGATTCCTAAATCCAGGTTTTATTGGGATAGGGATGTTTAACGAGTCCTTTACTTTGCACAAGCTCGGGACACCATTTTATGCCCTCTCTGAAGGACGGCACAAGCAAGAATTTCTTCTTCCATTAATGAATCATAGGGTCACCTGCCAGGTTTGAGCCCGCGACGATATGAGGCTGTTATGCTAGGCACTAAATTACAGATGACCCCAATATCTTGATACCAATACTAACATATGATATTAACAAAGCAACAGGATAAGCAACGAAACAGGTAGGAATTTATAAAATAATTTTTCCCATAATACGTTTGTTTTCAATTTTATACTTAATGGACAATGATCGATTTTAAGCTTCCTAGTTAGTGTATCATGTTCCATTTTTGGAACATCAAGTGGACCTGACTATTAATTTTAGTTTTCGAAAAGGGTTTCGGACGTCCAGAGAAGCAAGGGTGGTGATCAACTTCTATTTTAATAAAATTCAAACCAAAATCGCGTTCGCTGATGTGTACTAGTTGCAGATTTATGTTACAAAAATTGTCTAAAAAATCTGGACCGGACATATCTTTGTGAAAGTTTTTTGTTTGTTTACTTATTTAATGTCACTTTAGGCTACTAAGGCTAATCTGACGATGCTACAGAGGGAGTCCCAAATTTTGCATATCCAGGTATTATTAGGATAGGGACCTTTAGCGAGTACCTGACATCGCACAGGCTCGGGACCACCTTTTAACGTCCCCTCTAAAGGTCGGCATAACTAAGGATTTTTTACTCCCATTAAGAAATCCTAGGATCACCTGCGGGTTGGAACAGTGACCTTTGGCAAAGAGGCTGTTATGCTAACCACCCAGCTACAAGTGATCCCGAAAGTTACTCCTTCATTTGTGTTTTTAACTTATTATAAAAATCCTTTGTATAGGAAACATGTGTTTGTTTGTTTTCTCTGTGCATTCAAATTACAACCTGTTTGATTTATTTTTGGTATCGGGTGCAGTATCGATAAAAAAGGTATATTTCAATAATTTCTTAATCGAATTGAATGAAACACGTTTTGTAACAGAAGAAATGTATAGCGCCTGTTTCGATAAGTTTTTGGTGGTCAAAGGCTAATCTTTGAATAAAATGATTGAATGAGAAAAATGTTTATCTTCTAGGAACCATATGATTGATATATAAATGTCAATTAACCATAACAAGTCATTCAAATCAACTATTTCTCGTGTTTACTATTCAAAATTTCTATTAAGTTCACAAAAACAGTTTACAACATTCTTCGCAGAACAGAAGGGTATTTTCGCAAATATTTCTGGTGTTGACGAATTCACTGCAGGATCAACAAAAAAATGATTAGAAAATAAAGAGGAATTCGCTTTCAAAGCAAAATATTATGCTTATTTAAAAGGTGTCTAAGATATTAATGAAAGTATCGATATGTGAAGTGTTATCAATGAGAATAAACCTACTTGTAACATATGAGAAGGTTAAGGTTATGAGATAAATAGGTTGGCGGGAATGGGAGAGTGATGGAGGATGGAGGCGCAGGAGGAGCGATTGGTGGCTAGGTTGCGCCACCACAATCCAACCCTCACGGTCACCGAGCTCCACATCGGCCGGGTACACCGCGCTCAGAAGAAGCTCATCATCGACTACCTCAACTCCCTCAGGCTCAACCTCAATGTCGAGAGCTCTCCGGGGTTGGAGACTGTCGTCTCGGTCGACATATCTTCCAGCACTCAACAGGATGACATCTTCAAGAAGCTGCTAGCCTTCATCAGAGACATAGGAATCGGTGATGTCTCCGTCACGAGCGAACCCTTCGACGAAAGACAGCCGGAGATCGAATCGGCAGACAGCATCCCGGCCGTCGACTCCTCTTCGAGGGAGTACACGCCCCTTAACAGTGAAGACATCGAGGACCTCATTAGCCGCGACAAGAGTGAGAGCGAGTTCGAGCTGATTCTGTCGCGACCGAGGAGATGCAGCAGCCGCGAGTCGAAGTGGCTTCACAGCGACCAGAGCAGCAAGGACGTCATCGGGTCCATCCTCAGGGTCAGCGAAGGCCGCTCCCAGAGCTCGGGCTGGAGCCTCCTCCAGCGCTCCATCCGGCTCCAGGAGCAGTCTCTCGCCTCGAAGAATGTGAAATCGAAACCGCAACAAAGAATCCAGACCATTTGGTCCAGAGCTAAAAGTTTGTTCAAAAAGAAGAAAAACAAGACGAAGCAAGCTGCTGGACAGTTTCAAGTCCTCGTTTCTAAAGACTCTATCCACAGTGAAGTTGGGATATCTAACGATAAGGGTAGATCAACTGGTTGTAGTATCTTCAAAGACATTAAAGCAGTAAAAAAGCCGAAACAGGTTAGTTTGAATAGTTTACAAAAACGTTTAGAAAAGGTTTCACGTGATGTTTTCAGTATGAAGAATAAGTGCCCTGGTATGAAGATTGATGGCCCAGCTCTTGATGCTTATACACAGACACAGGAAATAACCGTTGAAAGGGCCGACCTGAGAAACACGGTTACTCGTAAAGTTGATAAAAATTGTTCTAGCACGGACACCCCCATTGGTAGATATTACCTAGAAGAGGACAGCCCGCTCCATTCAGACTCACAGAGCCTCAGTGAGATGTCGGCTATCAGCTGTAGCTCAGAGTCAGAGGACCATGTGATCAATGGCTGTGCACAGGTAGCCGCCCCGCAACCACTGAGAGGTATGGTAACAAATTTAATTCCTGTTTATCCTAATATGCCGGCTCAATTGAAGCGGCATGTAATTTGTGGACTCAAACCAGTCGGCGCACCATTTTTTTTCAGACGATTAACCTCAAGGAAAAGCAGTTCCAATTCTACCGCTACCAGCTGCTTGACGACTACTGCATCTGACTCAGTCAAATCTACTGGAAGCACTGTCACCATCTCGTCTGCGTCTCTCCCTTCAACAAGCCATTCACCTTCCGCTGATAAACGTATTGCTAGTTATGAAGACATCATCTACAGCCGTCCTGATAACAAAAACTTTAGTTGTGGTGTTGCCACAACTACAAGTAGCTCACTATTCGAACGAGAAAGTCGTAAGAAGACCCAGACGGTAGATCCGCCTTTCAAAGCAACGGAGATCAACACTTCAGGGGTGTTCCAACTACCCAAAGTAACTCAGACCAAGCCCAAGAAAAAAAAGAAGCTCTCGCATACTCCTAAAGGTCAACGAAAAGTATCGACTGCAGCAACTCAGACGTTCGCTTGTTCGAACTGCACCTCTTGCACTGATCTCTTAGGTATGAAGTCATGCGGTACGAAAACGGAGAATGAAGTAGAAAGAGTGGACAAGGAGAACTCTTGCCACTTGATTGCAAAAAAGGCTACAGAGACTAAAGAAACCAACTCGGATACAATGGTGATGCATTGTGATACCTGTCGGGAGGTGTTAGATAAACGGGTAAATAAGAAGAGGAAGTCCCTAGGGAAACATAAAAGTGAAAGACCGACGAAGAGAGGAATCGGGTGGGGGGAGTTTCCTGATGGCAACTTCGGGTTCGGACAAAGTTACGCCCCAGGAAAAGTTTACCCGGTCTTTTCCTTGGCCACCGGCTTTTCACTCAAGAGCCCCTTCAACCTACCACCGCCTGAAGTGGACAAAGGAGGGAACCTGTCCTGTCAGAAGTTATGCAATATGTTTGGAGGGAAGAAGAGAGCTCTCCTGGAGGAGCTGCACAAGCAGAAGCTAGAGCTGATGCAGATGAGGATGATCCTGGTGGCCATCAACGAAGAGCTCCTGGCAGAATGCTCAGACTCATCGTCTGACGAGTATATTCCTTCATCGGACGACACTTACCCTTCCGATTCCCAAGTCCGGAGCAGGCAGTGCAAGAAGGTGACATTTAGGAACCCATTAGTCAACGAGAGAACACTAAATAACGCCAACGATTGAGAGCCTTTAAGTTTTTTCGTATTAAATGTTCATATTCTTATTGCTTTGTACAATATCACAGTTTTTGTTTTTCCTTATACACAATCTTTGATTTGATATAGGCAATAAAACAAATACTAGTTGTAGTAAAGGAATAAATCACAAACGAGAAGTGAATTGTAGTCATGATGATTGCAATATTTTAAACACAATTACGTTAGCTTCATTATTTGTATTAAAAATTCTTTGAGGCAAAAATGTATATATAATAAAAAAAATGAGACGTTCGATGAAAAAACATGACATGTTGAATTTTTTAAATCCACCGAATTAAAACCTAGTTGAAAAAATCGTTAGTAAATATGTTTTGTTTGAGTAAGATTTTAGGTTATAGTATTTGACATTGGATTGAAGGGATAACCTTGAAAAGGATTTTCAATTAGATCTAACAAGTTTAAATTTTTGCATTCTTACTCTTCATCTCAGAAATCATCAAGAAGAATCGGACCATAACGTTTATAATATATACTATTTATTACCTATAATAGTTTAGAACTAATTTTAAAAACTAAAATCATATTATAGGTTAAAATATTGATCATACAACTTTATTTGTACACAACACTAATTTTTGGTTAATATTTTTTTTCTTTAACTATTCATTTTACAAAAGGATCTTGTGTGTTGATTTTTTTTAAAAGGCTATTTTATTATTATTTTCGTTGTTTCAAATTTAAATTGTTTACTGATAAGAAATAAACTTATCAACTTATAACGAATGTTGATATCTATAAGTTAGATATCTTGGTTTTCGAGAGGTTATGTTTTACTCGACTATTTTACCGCCAGAGCATGCGCAGTAACTGCTTTTCCGTTCCAAAACTATAATGCTCCTGCTCAATAAAATACTCGTTTTGAATATAACGTGTCAGTTTCATTCATTTTTAATATTCATTTTGCCCGATACTACTAGAAATTTTGCAGATCAAGCGCAGTACATTTTTAAATAAAGTAAAAGTTAATAAAGAGTGATGTAACGCCGATAAAACTAACTGATTATTTTAGATAATAATAAAATAGATTTTTTTATGGCCATATGGTAAGAATGAACAATCAGAGGCTGTACAAACTTTGACGAAGTTCTAGGCTATAAGAATATGGGTGGTTATGCAAAGCAATTAAAAGAGGAGCTCGATAGGTTAAAAATCAAGAAAATAGACTGCTTAGATAGAGAGCTTTTCGGGAAGAAAATAAAAGAAGTTGGGATTCTTACAGGAAAAACAAAGAAACAGGGGAGAAAATGGACAAAGGAAGAGCGGGAGGAACAGTCCAGGAAGATAAAAGAATATTGGAGAAAAAGGAAGATGAAAGATGTGAAGAAGACAGAATGATATTCACGTGGTCCTTGATGGCCAATTAGTGCAAAAAAAAAAAAAAATAGAATTTTTAATAAATCACATCTTTCTACAGAAATTCAATTAAATTAATTCTTTATTAGTTTCACTTATTTTTATCTCTAATTGTATTTGAAAACTCTTAAACTGGTTTTAGCAACGGCGGTAAATAAAAGTTGTGCTTTGTTCGCACTAGACTTTTTTTCTTATTTTTCCCATTTAGCAGTGCTCTATTTAGCTTTGACACTTTTCAGTATTGTCAACTAACGAATAGTGCTTCTATTTTACCTTTGTCAGTTTTCTTAGACAATCTAGACAGGTAAATAGCTCATTCGAATCCATTAGTATATTTCTTTTGATAATTGGAATTCGGAACTTTTTACTTTCGCAATACTTCCTCTTAAAATATTCCATAAGAGAAAGTAAAAAGATAACAACGACTTCTGGAATACATAACATGAGTTTTTTGTAAAAATAAATAAAAATCAATTTAAAAACTATTAAACATATTTCAATTTTAAAAATATTTTAATTAAATATGTATTCATTTTCGTTGGAGGACCTGATCAGAGCAAAGAGAAGAACTCGTAAAGTGTGGCAAACAAACAGATTACCATCAGACAAACGGACATTTAACAAACTTAACAATGAACTGAAACGAAAAATACAAAAATTTAACAGGACTACTTATGAATCTTACATTGAAAATTTAGGAACTGACGATGGAAGCTTATGGATACACACAAAAAACGTCTTAAAGCATCGCACGGTGTCGGCTCCTTTAAGGAGAGAAGGTGGTTCCTGGGCCGTGTCGGATGAAGAAAAATTTGAACTCTTTGCTGACCATCTTTCATCTGTTTTCACACCACATACTGACGACACTAATAAAGAACACGACGAATTTGTACTCAAAACCTTAGACATACCACTACAGCTCTCATTGCCTCCTCCTTCCTTCACCCCATCACAGGTCGCAGAACACATTAAAGAAAGTTCCTGGCCACGACCTTGTAAATGCTGTAGCACTCCAGCAAATGCCAAGAAAGGCTCTAGTGTTTCTCACGACTATTTATAATGCAATACTTAGGACTACAAAATTCCCAATACAATGGAAATACTCTTACATTTCTATGATTAATAAACCAAACAAGGACAAAAACAACCCCTCTTCCTACCGCCTAATTAGTTTGCTTTCTATTTGCTCCAAAATATTCGAAAAATTATTATACAAAAGATTAATAGACATACTAGGTGATAATCAAATAGTACCCGATCATCAATTTGGATTTAGGAAATTCCACTCCACGACACATCAACTACACAGAGTGACTGATTTCATTTCAACTGCGCTTGAGTAAAAATTATATGCAACAGGTGTATTCCTGGACGTAGCTCAAGCATTTGACAGAGTCTGGCACCAGGGTCTCCTGTTTAAACTCAAAAAGATACTACCACACACATACTTTCTTATTATTCAATCATTTCTCTCTGACAGATTTTTCTCCGTCCGACAGGGTACAGAAACTTCTTCAATAAGACCAGTGCTGGCAGGTGTGCCCAAGGTTCAATACTTGCACCACTGCTGTATATATTATACTCGCTCATTAAGAAAAGACACTAAACCAAAGAAGTAGACTGCTGCACACACTACTCAGACGACAATCAAAACTAAAATTAAGACAGAAACTTGCTACCTACACATACTTACTAAAACCAATATGGTCATACGCTTCTCAAATTTTCGGAGCTGCGAAAAAGACTCATATACAAAGACTTCAAACTTTTCAGTCAAAAATACTTAGACGAATTACGCAAGCACCTTGGTATGTTTCAAACACAACTTAACATACAGACTTACACATGCCTAACGTCAGCGAATACATACGAACTCACTACTCTCGATTTCACAACAAATTACTAGGACATTACAACCCTCTCATAGAAGAAATGGCAATAACCAATATGCCCCACAACATCAGGAGAAGACTGAAAAGGTCATGGATGAGAGATCTTCTGTAATCTTTTGAATTAAAACATGCCACGGAAGAGATACCACTGGGTATTGTCATCTTCCTCATGTCTGACATGCCACTTTTTATTGTAATAAATCTGACAGACAATCCACTGATTGTTATATGTATGTATAAACAGGTGTGGATAAAGAAATAAAGTTATAAAAACAAAAAAAATTTCGTTGGAAACATATGATTTAGATTAAGTAATATAACTATATTAAATTGTTAATTAGTGATAAGTTTATTTCCCATTCGTCACTTTATATTACATTTTACTACTCTGTGAATCAGATAATATTTTTTCTAAAATCTTTATCTTTGTAACGGTATATTACCGTTATTATTATCAGTAAACAAAAAATTACGTTAAAAAATAGTTTTGCTCTTTGATTCTTTAGTCGGTCATCAAATTCGTCCAACTTGTATATTTAGCCGTCCTTCAACAATGTCATTAAGATGATATGGTTAATCTTTTGGAATGAACAAAATTATAGGTAGTTTAGAGGAAGAACGTTTAAAATATCGGCATTTAAGCCCTGTCAATCTGTTTCAGTCAGAATGAAACCTACATGATATTGAAGCCCGTCTAATTTTACAGCGATCTAGCGAGTTTAATCAAAATCGTTGTAGCCGTATTTGAGAAATTCGTAAAAAAAAATGCAAAATGCATGGTATAAAGTGGCTCTTTTGGTTAGGTGATTTTGATGAAAAAGTAGATGTTACATCTCGTCTTAAATATGAAACTTCAGTTTCGTAGGAATTATCGTTTTTGCGTTGGAATTACGACAAACACGCACACACGGACACCTTTTTGTCGAAACTTGAGTCATTTTGACTCAGGAGACCTTAAAACGTGTATTTCCGTCGAAAACTGGTATTCGAAAATTTTCACGATAACAATACTTTCACTTACCTATATATGAAATACATACGAGGCATGTTTTTGTAAGTAAGTACCGTTTTTTAATTAAAAACAGACCTGCAAAGATATTGCAATAATTTTATTTTTACATGAAATCCTGTACCTTAATCTACTTTTCTGCATAATTTCCATGAATTTTGAGGCACTTAGTTATCGTCTTAAAAATACGTGGCAAGTTGAGTAAGGGTATCGTTTTGCTGCATGACAATGCCCGTCCACATGTGGCTAATCGGACCAAAGATCTCATCAAATCATTTAAATGGGAAACTAGATCATCCTCCATACAGCCCTGATCTGGCGCCCAGTGACTACCATTTGCTCCTGCACTTGAAGAAACACCTGGGCGGTCGGCGTCTTTTATAGTGGATTTCCGTTGAAAACAGGAAATTCGAAAATTTCGCACGATCTTAATAATTTTCTTAATATACATTATCATAATTTAAAAAAAAAAATAATGATTTGTAGAGAATACGGTAAGTGAATATTTATTGGGTTGATGCAAAATTAATGCAGGTTTCCTCTATTGCAATATCTTAATTCCAATTGTGTAAACAAAGCTAATCCTAACATTGATCATTATTATACCAAAACAAACCTTATCTAATACCCTCTCTTTCACCATGAATTTGTTTAGTAAAATCGTTTTGTTCAGTGTGTTCAAAGGTCTTGAATCGAAAATGTCAAAGTGCGATTTTCGTCAAATTTATTTTTACGAATTTAAATTAGGGCGCAGCGCTGCGCAAACGGCTCGTAATATTAATGAAGTGTGGGGTCAGGGGGCTATTAATGAGTGCACGGTGCAGCGTTGGTTCCAGAAGTTTCGCAGAGGAGATTTCGACCTCGAAGACAAGGAAGGTCGGGGCCGTCATCTTGCTCTGGACAACGACCAGCTGAGGTCAAAAGTGGAAGAAGACCCAACCCAAACCACACGAGAAATGGCGGCGGAACTCGGAACTCAAAAATTGCAACGTCTTTGCCCAGCATTGATGAATCGGAAGGGGCGATCCTGCTCCACGATAACGCCAGACCACACGTTGCACAACCAACGCTTCGACGACTGCACGAGTTGGACTACGAAGTTCTCCAACATCCGCCTTATTCACCTGACCTCTCTCTTACATACTTCCACTTTTTCAGGCATCTGGACAACTTTTTGAGGGAGAAAAATTTTCAAAACCAGGACGACATTGAAAATTCTTTTCGTGATTTCATTGAGTCCAGGGATTCGGATTTTTTTTTCAGGTGGAATAAGAAAGCTTGTTGAACGTTGGCAAAAGTGCATTGATTCAGATGGAAATTATTTTGATTAAATATATATGGTTAAAGTAAAGATATGGCGTATTTACAATACCTACTAAAAACCTGCATTAATTTTGCATCAACCCAATATCATAATACGTTGAAAGTATGTGAGAGTGTATGATAATTCATTTTCATTAAATCTCACGAATTTTCACCCATCTTTAATCTTCGCTATATAGCGCAGCCTTAAAAATCTGGTGCGGGCAACACACGACTTTCACTTACCTCCCTTTTTAGAATCGATTAAAGAATTTTCAAATACAGTAAGAGATAAAAATACGTGAAACATTTAATGAATTAATTAAATTGTTCTATAGAAACATGTGTTTTATTAGAAAATCTATTTTATTATTATCTAAAATAATCAGTATTATCTTCTTTTCATCACTCTCTATTAACTTTTAAAAGCTTGTGTACGCGATTATATTTATCTAAATATTTAGCTTTTTAACGGTATATTATACATGTATATTACTGCTCTTAAGTTAAAAAAACAAAAATTGCATTAAAAAAATATTTTTTTCTGTTTTCTCTTTTACTTGGGTATCGAATTCATTCAATTTATATATTTACCCGTCTTTCATCAGTGGTAACAAGGTAATATAGTTATTTTTAGAAAATCTACAAAATTAAAGGTTATTTAGAGGAAAAAAAATTTAAATATCGGCATTTAAGTCCTTTTAGAGTATTTTAATCAGAATGAGACCAACATGATATTAAAGTTCATTCAATTTTTCATCGATATAACTAGTTTAATCATAATCGTTGCAGGTGTTTTCTAGAAAATTGTAAACAAGTGGAAAATTGTATGATATAAACACTTCCGGTCAGCCGATTTAAGTGAAAAAGTTCATGTAACTTCTCGGACGTATAGTTATCTTAATATGAAATTTCAGTTTTGTACGATTTTTTTTTTCGTGCTAGACTTACCACACACACACATAGAGAGACACACAGTAATGTATTTCCGTTGAAAACAAGAATTCGAAAATTTTCACGATCGCAATACTTTCCCTTAATATATATTTCATATATAGTTATGTGAAAGTAAAAATCATTATTAATATTTGAGAATTGTCTCTAACTTTCTCACTGGCACGTTGCAGCCAGCAATGACTTCACAACATCCGGTCGCACCCCACACTAAGAGGAAGACCCAGTAAATAATTTCATTATTCATGAAGACTAGAAGACAGGGAACTAACCAAATGTGGCCATTATACAAACTGAGGTTCCCTCTTGAGCACTGTTAATTTAGTCATAGCATTGTAAATTAATGTGCTTTTGCGGACACCCTATCTCCCCCTTCCCTACTGTATAAATTTAGCTAAACGATCTTCGATGTAAATATAGAGTGGAGCTGCTCACAAAGATAGGTTCTGTTTGGAGTAGATATATATATATTATGTCGTATCGAGGGATATTGTTGAGGCCTGGAGGAGCGTAGGGTCCAGACTAAAGGGCTAACTTGGTTTCACGGGCGGGCAGGCGACCAAACTAACTTAGCCAAGTCCCTCAATAAGTCCTTTCTCTTATCCGGCTAAAGTCCTTTTAATAATGACAATATTATCCTGAAAGCGTTTGATATAATATTATGATACCTTTGTTGATTGTCTGTTTAAGTTTTTGAATGATTTAATATTATAGGTGGAATAATCAGGAATCAGTAATTTTTTGAAAATTTTAAATTTTGCCAACGTTTCGGCTTAAGCTTGTGAGCCATCATCAGGGCATTACTGAGCCATGCCCAAGCATAAACCCTTTTATAAACCCATAAAGCAGTTTAGATTTAGCTTGGACATGGCTCAGTAATGCCCTGATGATGGCTCACAAGCTTAAGCCGAAAAGTTGGCAAAATTAAAAATTTTCAAAAAATGACTGATTCCTGATTATTCCACCTATAATAGTTTCTACAGTCGACTATACATCCTCAATAGAATGATTAAATACTTTAAAAACAAAGAAAACATATACAACCCATATCTTTCAAAAATTTTAAGTTACGTAGTAATGACTTTATCATTATTTTCAGTATATATTGTATGAATATGGTCTCATATCACTATTACTACTGTACATTTTGAAACAAATTGTAATATATCTCAATAAAAAAAAAATAAAAAATAAAAATAAAAATTACGTAGGACCCAAATAATTAATGCGAAAAAAAAATCTGGTGCGGGAAACATACGACTTTCACTTACCTCCATTTTTAAAATCAATGAAAGAATTTTCAAATACAGTTAGAGATAAAAATACGTAAAACTATTTTGTTTTATGAAAAAATCAATTATATTATTATCTAAAATAATCAGTTAGTTTTATCTTTTTTTCATCACTCTCTATTAACTTTTAAAAGCTTGTGTATGAGATAATATTTTTTCTAAAATCTTTAGCTTTCCAACGGTAAATTATACATGTATGTTACTGTTCTTATGTTAAAAACCGAAAATTGCATTAAAAAAATATTTTTTTTAGTTTTCCCCCTTTAGTTGGGTTTCGACTTTTTTAATTTATATAATTTTCCGTTTTTTTACAGCTTAACAAATAATATAGTTATTTTTTATTGAATCTACAAAATTAAAGGTTTCTTTAGGTGACAAAAAATTTTAAAAAATAGGCATTTAAGCCCCGTCTGACCATTTTAAAACAGAAAAAACCTACATGATATTAAAGCTCATTTAAATTTTTAAATTTTTTAAAAAGGTGCAAAATACATGGTATAAGTGGCTCTTCTGGTAAGCTCATTTTGATGGGAAAAAGGGGTTTTTTAACGTCTCGGGGGTATATTTGTCTTAAATTGAAATTTTTTTAGTTTTTATAGGGCTTTTCGTTTTTTTTGGGGCCCAGTTAAAAAAACCCCACACCCCACACACACAACAAACACACACCACACCAAACGACCTTTTTTCGGGACTTGGTTATTTGGACTCAGGGGATCCTAAAAATTTTGTATTTCCCCTTGAAAACTGGAACTTTAAAATTTCACAAAAATAATACTTCCCTTTAAATATAAAATAGTAATAGGAAGTAAAAAAGCAGCAAAATTTTTACCAATGGTTTTCCCAAAGAAAAATATTAGAATATAACCCGTTTTTATAGTTTGATAGACAAGTCAAATGAA
>JAJSOM010000069.1:0-56780 GCA_023052935.1 Piezodorus guildinii
TAATTACGAATGAAACAAAAAAATAAATATACATCTACAACCCACAGAGGTTGTTGTGTTAGGTTCATACCGAGATTGGTATGATAATGATCATGTAAGAAGTTTTTGAGCCCGAGATACTTAGCCACCAGATCCTATCCGTAAATTAGAGTACCCACTTTTAAGATGCTGATTAATCGTCATGATGGCCTGCTTGCCAAAAAGTCGACCAACGGCTAAAATAAGTGTTTCTTCTTTATGGTTGCTACAACCCAAGTCCAGGCCTTCTCATTGGTCCCTCACTTTGCAATTATTTAATCCAAGGAACGCTCAACTATCAGAGGCCCACATCAGGACAGTCTCTCATCATGTCTTTTTTATGTATTTAATCTCACAACTTATTTACTAGATTTATAAACCAATGCAGTTGTAAATATCAATAAATTTTTTTAATGAAAAATCAAAATATAACCATTGTAGATTAAGTCCAACTCAATTTTGATCATTACGACAAGCATAGCCGCTCGACCTGAGAAGTCATTAAAATGGAAAACTCAGGGAAACTTTTAGCTTCAGTAATGAATTACAAAAAAAATACTCAATCTTGTGCCTTCGTTCATATCAAGTACATACAAGTTTACATAGAGTATAACAGATTTCAATCAATTATCATAATAAAACTTGTTAGAGTTCATTATATTACCATTATCTGGAAATTTTGGATACATTTTTCACTAATTGATTTAACCTAACTTAATAAGTAAATCATTTATCAATATATTCTAAAACACCGGAAGATTTCGCATAAATATTAAGGTAGATTATTAGGTTCCTTTAATTAAAATGATCTTTTTCATTCAACTTATTTTATTTTCTTATTTTTTCTCCCTACGTTTCGGCTCTTTGCCATTCTCAAGGGATCTACAAAAAACATTTATTTTAAAATTAAAAGATACACAACATTATTTTTTACATTCTTATAAATCAATTTACATATCTCTTTATATTCCTTTATGCACTCTATACAATATATAAATATATATTTTGTCATAATTCAGTAAAATAAAATTAAAACTATTACAGGCTGACCAGCCCTGTCCTGGTTGTTATCATCTACTGGATTAAAGAAATGTATTCCCTCACTCTTAACTATTGATATCAAAACTAATATACGCACATATATTGTTTTATTACCTCCTCCTCAGTCAAGTCTACATTTATTTTCACAGCCAAAAACTTTTTCTTTTAAAATTCTTTAATAAATTATTACCATACATAAACATATACACACACACACACACACACACACACACACACACACACATACACACACATACATATACATATATATATATATATATATATATATATATATATATATATATATATATATATATATATATATATATATATATATATATACATAAACACATAAACAAATATATTAATATCCAATTAAAAAACAAGATAATTTACTTAACCATAAAATTCCAAATATTATTCTATTATATTGTTATTTAAACTTTATTCCAGAAATTCAATTTATTTAAATTATATTACTTATTAATTTTGCTCAAAATCTCAGCATAATGGTCATTCAAATTCTTTGTGTTTGTTTTGTAATTTATACTGTAGTTAATGTGTTCTGATATATATATTGCCTCTAAAATTTTTCTTCTAAAATCATTGCTTTCTTTATGTACTACCATAGTACTTTCAAAGTCAAATTGATATCAATAATTATTGACTGAGGAGGAGGTAATAAAACAATATATGTGTGTATATTAGTTTTGATATCAATAGTTAAGAGTGAGGGAATACATTTCTTTAATCCAGCAGATGATAACAACCAGGACAGGGCTGGTCAGCCTGTAATAGTTTTAATTTTATTTTACTGAATTATGACAAAATATATATTTATATATTGTATAGAGTGCATAAAGGAGTATAAAGAGGTATGTAAATTGATTTATAAGAATGTAAAAAATAATGTTGTGTATCTTTTAATTTTAAAATAAATGTTTTTTGTAGATCCCTTGAGAATGGCAAAGAGCCGAAACGTAGGGAGAAAAAATAAGAAAATAAAATAAGTTGAATGAAAAGGATCATTTTAATTAAAGGAACCTAATAATACAATTATTCATTCAAACTATTCTTAATTGTAATAAAAATTAATTAAGGTAGATATTCGAGCTAAATATTTTCTTCCATAAAGACTAAAATGTTTTTGTTTTTTTTAATTAAATTAGATTAGAGTGTCATGGCGGCAACTGAAGTTATACCAAAATATCTTAATACTAAATGTTTTGTTCCCAACACTTGTAAACAATGAGTGTTTTGTGAATAGGAAGACTCTAGAACTACATTTGTTAGGTGAGTGCATTTAATAGACCTAATAACTGTGATTATTAGTGCACGCTAGGAGCTAGATAGGTCTCCACGTGGTAGACGGGTCATGTCCCGCTTCCTGCTCGGCACTGGCCATCATTAAGCAGTAGCAGCTCTCTTATCAACTAGTCGATAGCTCAGTTGTTCCGTGCACTATATCAGCGCTTGGAACCTTAGACTGTAGACTTTTTTTTTCTTGTTTTACTCTTTTATTATATATATATATATATATATATATATATATATATATATATATATATATATATATATATATATATATATTTTTATTCTTATAATTTTGTTTTATTATTAATAATATTATTTTGTTATTATTGTAAATATGTCTTGGTTTTTTTCTCTGTTTATGTAAATAATTTTTAAACTAAAGGAGTTCAACTTTTATTTTTATTTTTAATACATATATTTTGATATATATGTTTATTTTTTGTTCTTAATTTTTTTTTCTCTATCATTTAAAAGAAAATGGGTGAATCTTCGGGAATGGAATCCGACGAGGAGACGGCTTTCTCAGAAGTCAGCGAAACTGACTCCCTATATTTAAAACGTAGAACTCTCCAGAAACGTCAACGTAACATCGTCCCAGGAGGATCTGAAGGATCACCAAATAAAAAATAAATAAAAATAGTAAAAAACAAGTCACAGCACTTATTACCCGTAGTAATTCCATAGTCGATTTAGGCCTTCACAAGAATCTAGCTCAGCCGCACAAATCATACCTACTATTCATACGAGCAATAAATTTGAAGCCCACACAAATATTCAAACTGCAGCCACAAAACCAAGTCACTCAGAGCCTGAACCTCCGCCAATCTTTGTTGCTCATGTAACGAACTTTGTCGCCTTCGCCAATGAAATATCTCGGTTAATCATTAAAAAAGACGTAAAAATAAATTCGACCACCATGGAACACTACAAAAAATTAGTCTCTCACTCGACTGAAGAAAATACGACTTTCACTGCTACCAGCTTAAGGAGGATAAGTCGTATAGGGTAGTTCTAAGGGGACGTCACTCTATTTCTTCCACTTCAGCCATCAAAGAGGACATAAAAGAGTTGGGCCACGATGTGAGGCAGATTACTAATGTACTGCACGCGATAGAAAAATATCCTTTGCCTCTGTTTTTTGTCGACTTAGAACCAGTAGCCAACAATATCGAGATTTTTTCAAGTCACTAGGCTAGTATATCCATGCATACGGTTCGAAGAGCCGTAAAAGACATTGAACAATGTGCCAAGTGTCAGACCCTTGGCCACACAAAAGCTTATTGCCACCATCAGCACAGATGTATTGAATGTGCAGGAATACATGCCAGAAACCTAGAGACACTCCAGCAATATGTGCACTATGTGGTGAAGGGCACCCGGCCAATTATAACGGTTGTGTAGTCTACAAAACCATGCAGGGCCGGAAACATATAAATAATACATTTAAATTGCATAAAAGCAACGTTCCTCAATACCAAAACCCAGAACGTTCGGCGAAGAATGATAGAGCTACCTCTGGAAACCAACTGACCTACGAAGATCCACGTCCGACGACCTCTAGCATAAAGATCAAAACGTTCTCCATTGTTACCAGAAAAGAACTAATCAATAATCAACAGGAACCAGAAGCTTCATTTAACAGTCATCAACATCATCTTCCTCAGCCTCAACCACTCTATCATCACCCACAGCCTCTAACATTCCATCATCTGCCTCAGAATTCCCGACCACAGTCCCAGACGTCCCAAACCCTTCAAAACACACCTAGGAAAGAGTTTTCCACCAAAAATTGACCACGGGTTCAGTTACCGCCCCAGATCAATTGCAAAATACAATCTCCTTTCCAGCCTACCTCCCAAGTAGTACCACCCCCAGCAGCTCCGTCAAACATTGAATCTCCTCAGCAGCCCCGAAGGACTGCCCAATCTCTTCATAGACAGCCTAATCCTATAATCAAAGAAGCTTCCAACTACACC
Organism: Piezodorus guildinii; assembly: GCA_023052935.1. Lineage (NCBI taxonomy): Eukaryota > Metazoa > Arthropoda > Insecta > Hemiptera > Pentatomidae > Piezodorus > Piezodorus guildinii. The sequence continues at coordinate 4,350 of JAJSOM010000069.1, forward strand.
TATCCTTCACAAAATACATCCGAAATTACACCGATCCTTTCATCCTTCCTTTAAGATCTTCAAAATACAATAAGACCTATCATTACCTCCTTAACAGACTCCTATCTGAAGTTCCTTTCCATATCCCACAATGAACAAAAACTCCCTAGCCATTCTTTTGTGGAATGCAAATGGCCTACTTAACCACCGTGACGAACTTGACTAATTTCTACATGACAATAACATAGGTATTGCACTTTTGACTGAAACTCACTTCACTCAACGATCGTATTTTTATGTACCTGACTAGATTACTTACAGATCGAACCACCCACACAACACTTCACATGCCGGTTCTTGTATTCTTGTTCATAAATCCTTACCCCATTCCCTTATTCCTTCTACTCCAACTGACACCATACAATCCACCTCAGTAATCATTAAAACCCGTCCTTACCATAATCAATAATCAATACAAAACAGACTAACTTGCCACCTCACCTTTGCATGTTATTAAGGGAAAAACGTAGAGCAACAGTGAAGTGGCATAAGACTAGATACCCATCCGATAAAACTTATTATACTAAACTGACTAACAAACTAAAATCAGAAATAAAAAAATTCAAAATACAAAATTTACTCAATTTTACCGAAAATCTCAACACTACTGACAAAACATTATGAACTACCACTAAGAAGATACTCAAATTTAAAGATTTCAACCATCCACTCGTTACCGAATCCCAAAGCTGGACAAGATCAGACGAGGAAAAATTCCAGCTTTTTGGTCAGCACCTTCTTAAAACTTTTATTCCACACCCGGATATCCTTAATCCCGATCACCTTGAATGTATTGAAGCAGAACTAACTATTCCTCTCCAACTGTTTCTTTCACCTAAAGCTTTCCATCCTAAAGCATTATTCATAGTCTGTCATCCCGCAAAGCTCCAGGGCCCGATCTAATCACATCCCAAATTTTAAAACTTCTTTCACGAAAAGCCATCCTATTCCTTACCTACATTCATAATGCTGTACTCCGTACAACAAATTTTCCTGACTCATGAAAATTATCCACAGTAAAAATGATACATAAACCCAAAAAAACCACCAGAATATCCGTCCTCTTACCGCCACATCTCTCTTTTATGCATCATGGGAAAAAAACTTGAAAACTCCTTCTTGATTCCAATAATATTATTCCCGATCATCAGTTTGGCTTTTGAACATCCCATTCCACTATCCAGCAATGTCATTGTGTGGTGGATGTAGTCTCCTCCGCTTTGGAGCGCGGATTGTACTGCACTGTGGCCTTTCTCGACGTAGAACAGGCCTTTGACCGAGTCTGGCAGGACTGCTTTACAAACTCCAAAAATTCCTTCCTCCAACATACTTCCTCATCATCCAGTCACCGACAGATCCTTTAAAATAAATTACAAGTGCTCCTATTATCCCTTTTTGTTCAGTCCGCAGGCGTCCCACAAGGCAGTATCCTCGGACCCATTCTCTTCACCGTCTATACAGCTGACATACCAACCAATCCTAACACTTTCCTCTCCACGTATGCTGATGACACTTGTGTGTTATCAGTCAATAACGATCCAACTATTGCCTCTAAAACCCTACAATCCCACATAAGAGACTTCCAGATATAGTGTCAGAATTGGAGAATGAAAATAAATTTAGACAAATCCCACCAAATTACCTTTACCCTACGTCGTAAACCAATGGCATCCTGTCCTACTGTATCCTTTAATAATATTCCGCTTGTCCCGGCTGAACAGATCCGCTACCTAGGTCTCCTCCTTGACAAACGTCTCACATGGAATCCGCACACAAGACTGAAACGAGAAGAAACTGCTCGCCGCTTTCGATTACTTCAACACTTACTTGACAAACGCTATAAACTTCCACTTAACTACAAAAGACTTCTCTACATGACTATCATCAGGCCTATATGGACTTACAGAGTTGAGCTTTGGGGCTCTACTAAACCTTCAAATTCTTTCCGGATCCAATCCATACAATCCAAAATCCTTCGTAAAATATTCAACGGTCCTTACTTTGTCACAAAATAAACTCATCCTTAAAGACCTAAATATTCCATTTGTTGCTGACCTAGCCCTAACCAGATATCAATCCTTCCACAACAAACTCCTCTCCCACTCTAACCCACTAGTTTCAATCCTTGCTCCCTCTTCCATTCCTGACAATCCTCCGAGGTGTCTGAAAAGAAGATGGCCTCGAGACCTTCTAGATTAAAAAAGTTACAGGAGTGCTGCCACTGGGTAGTTCTTCTTCCAGCCTGTTTCACGCCATTTATCTTTTGTCACATTTTCTTGTACTTTGAAGTACAGTTGTCAATTTTAATTAATGATGTTTAAAAAAAACAAAAAAAAACATTAAATTAACATGACGTTTCGGGATCTTCTTACATCGTTAGAAGTCCACAAAGTAAAATTTCCGATTTTCATTACATTAAAAAATACTATAGTGAAATAAATAGTTAAAAACGTTTTTAAAAAAATAGGTGTCCATTAATAACAAAATTTAAAAATTATTATACAACAAATTTTAAATTCATTAGGAGGTATTAAAAACAATAATTAACAATGTTACATAGTATTAAGTTAATGCAATAAATAAACATTTTAAAATTACCAGATAATCGAATGATGATCCTAATTCCTAGGCGTTGATATTAGCTGGTTATTTTTAAAATGATGGCCGATTAAATGTGACTTAATTCAATAACTAAGTAATTTTGAAAAAAAAAATAAAATAAAATAAAGGAATAAGAAAGAAAAATCTTGACTATATATACGCATGTAACTCCGTTATTTTAGAAGATAAATATAATTAATTAGTGTTTTTTAACAAAAAACCGAGAATAATTATAAAAATGAGATGAGAATTTTGAAAGTCCCCCTAAATACTTCCATACCTCAGTTATATTTGAAGTTAGAGAAAATTATGTAGAGAATTTCAGAATCAGAGATACGTGATAAACAGAAAAAAAAAAGTTGATATATTGAAAACAGAAATTATAACAGATGTATTACACCAAAATTAGGTTATTATTGTATATAGAGAAAAATCAAAAAGATGAAATAGTAACGAAGTTAATTATAAATGCTTTTGGTTATTTATTTTCAATAATGACCCATTGTAATCGAATAAAAAAAAACTCCATTCCTCAAAATTTAAGGGGCTACGTTTCAAGATACGTTGAAACGGAATGATGAATAAAAACAAAAAAAATCCATTTGTCCACCATAAGAAATAATAAATAAATGATTAGAAGAGAAGTTAGTTGAGGGTGCAGTCAGATTAACTCACGATTAAGTAGAAACTTAATGTAACATTGCTGACGTTTCGGCCTAAATTTAGGCCTCTTCAGAGCGTTTTTAGGAGTGAGAGCCCAACAATGAATAAATAAAATAAATAATTAGTTTAAAAAAGCGGCCGATTAAAAATGATTTAATTCAATAACTAAGTTATTTCCGAAGATGAAGAATAAATTAATTAGTGTATTTTGCATACAAACCGCAATTAATTATAAAAAAGAAAGGAATACAATTGAAATTTCACCCATAAATACGCCTATAAATATGTTATTTTTAAAGATAGAGAATCAATGGTAGTGAGTTTTAGGATCAGGAAATATCAATAAAGAAAAAAAAAATAAGAAAATTGAAACGTCACCTATATATACTATACCCATAGCTATGTTATTTTTTTAAGATAGAGAAAAATATGTAAAGAGTTTTAGAATAGTCAAGCGCGATAAAGAAAAAAAATAATCTCTCTCTCTCTCTCTCTCTCTCTCTCTCTCTCTCTATATATATATATATATATATATATATATATATATATATATATATATATATATATATATATTTAGTGGTTAATACTATTTTACAGAGAATTAAATTTCTTATAAAACCGTTTTAAAATTAGCAGTGGTGATATACTATTTTACTTTGAATTATTTATTGCTTTTCATAATAGTTAATTGCTTATTAACAGTTATACACTATTATGTTTTTTTAATAGGGAACAGCAGAATAAGATGAATTTTTAGGTGGATTCTCACTAGTTATAATGTATTACATCCGTGAAAAGCACAGTATGAAGAATCTACCTACACATTTTTAAGATAGAATTGAGTGGTTTCCATCATTGTTGTTAAATGATAAATACAACCAACATAAGCTTCTTTTCAATAATACTCTAGTAAATAAATACAAATATTTAATAACTTGAAAAGTTAGGAAGAACTTTCCTAAAGTTCCTACATTATAAAATATTTCGTCAGTTGCTAAAGTTACTGCTTGTGGAATTTGTCCCAAAGACGGCAGGGTCTTGTTGTCCAAGACAGATGAATAAATTATTATACCATAATATAAAATTATTCAAAAATAATAAAACGTAGTGTATAATAATTTTCAAAGATTTGTTGAATAGTTGTTATTTGATGTTTAAATAACGAACACATATCAGCTGATGCGCTCGATGATAACAGTCATACGTTACATCGTCTCTCAGATTTTTGCTTTTTTCAGTAGGAATTCGCTAGAATTCAGTCTGGAGAACATCACTAGACCTCAGGAATATTACGGCAGTGAATATTGGAGAAGTTTCAGTAAGCAAAGTTATAATTTACTTTGTACAATCACGAAAAAGTGAAAGAAGGGTCACTGATCAGCTGATTGCCGCTAGCTCGGCAAGCTCGGGCTTGCTTTTCTTTTAATTATCTTTCTTTTATCTTTAATTCTTATCTCATTATTTATTTATTATTATTATTTTCTTAATCAATGAGATATTTTCATCAAGTCATGTCCTCAAAGTCTGCAAGTAAAAGATCTAGATCTGCAGGTTCTAACTCGTCTCCCACAAAACAGAGACCCCGCCGTGAACAAAATAAAAAAATGATTCCACCAGCGACCGCGTCAGCTACCTCATTAGGTTCTGAACCACAGCCCAGCACATCATCACAAGGAATAACTGATGAATCTCCGTTTTTTACACCGAATCCATTTCAGATCCTCCAAAATGAAAAAGAAACCATGGAATCTTCTCCTATACCCAGAGAACCACTACCTCCACCAATATTTGTTAAAAATATTAAAAATTTTAAACTGATGTGTGCGCATTTAAATAAAGTAACAGATCCTAATAGTTATTATTGTATAAGTAGAACCAATGATACTAAAATATCTCCGACTACTGCTGAAACCTACAGAAAGATTGTAAAATATCTGACTGAGACCAAAGCTGACTTTCATACTTATCAGCTGCGCCAAGAGAGAGCATTAAGGGTCGTAATCAGAAACCTACATTCCTCAACACCCGTTGAAGCAATCAAAGAAGAACTGACAGAATTAGGATTCCAAGTGAGGCAAGTCACCAACGTTCTAAAAGATAAAAGTCCACTGCCTCTATTCTTCGTGGACTTGGAACCATCAGCAGGAGTCGAAAAAATCTATGACCTCAGCAGACTGTACTATACCCGTGTAAAAGTTGAAAAACCTTACACAAAGAAAGAAATAGTCCAGTGCCATAACTGTCAGGCATATGGTCATACCAAAAGTTATTGCCATCACATACCACGCTGTGTGAAATGCGGTGAACAGCATAAAACAGAAGAATGTACAAGATCAAGATCAGCACCCGCTGTATGTGCTCTGTGCCTCAAGGACCACCCGGCTAACTACAAGGGATGTGAAATCTACAAGAAACTCAGAACCAGATACCAAAAACCTCAGGATCCGAATGAAACAGCTGTACCAACCAGAAGCAGAAGAGAACCATCAAAACTTGTAAATTCTAACGTGTCATTTGCCCACTTGCTTGGAGGTGGTAACCAGAATCATGAAGTCGAGGCACTGCCGGAACAACATTTTCCTCAACATTCTCAATCTATTGTACAAGAATCTATCCCTCAAAGTTTACCTAATCTTCAAAAAACTCCTCAACATCAAATTTCTCATATCCCTCCACCATCAAACGTCACAGATCTTACCAGTCTAATGACATCGTTCATCTCCGAAATCAAATCTCTTGTTATGCCGCTTATATCACTCCTTACAAATCTAGTATCGAATCTAATCCCTGCCTTGAAAAATCCTTAAATGACTTCACCTAACTCCTTATCCATTCTCCTTTGGAATGCGAATGGTGTTAGAAATCATAGTGACGAACTGACAGCGTTGTTGCAAGACAAAACAATCGATGTTGCACTTATAACTGAAACAAGACTAACGACTAAACAGTACTTCAAAATACCGCAATACATGACATACCGTACTGACCACCCAGACGGTAAAGCCCATGCCGGTTCTGCTATCATTGTCCACCAATCCCTCTCTCATCATTTACTCCCACTTCCCACCTATGATTTCCTACAAGCCACATCCATAGTAATCAAGACTTTTTCCTTTCCGGTAACCCTCACATCTGCATATTGCCCTCCTAAACATTCCATTTCCAATTCTGAATTTGTATCCTTCCTGGATTCCTTAGGAAATCGTTTCATTCTGGGTGCAGACTTAAACGCCAAGCATCAGCAGTGGGGTTCCAGAACCACGAATTCTCGGGGACGAAATTTGCTGTCTGCACTCAACTCCCGAAATTTTAATATCCTGCCTCCTGACTCCCCTACCTACTGGCCAACCGATCCTAACCGCAATCCTGACATCCTCGACTTCTTTATCCACAGCGGATTAGGCTCTCTCAACTTGTCTTTAACTCGCCTTGATGAACTATCCTCAGACCATAGTCCACTGATCCTAAAAGTATCTCTCACTCCAATTCCAAAACCCATTCCACCATCATTCATCCGAGGCCCTGTCAACTGGAACCTTTTCCGCCAAATCCTGACCGATAATATTGACCTCAGAGTAACCCTCAAAACCCAAGATGACCTAGATAATTCCGTCTATTCCTTTACCTCCGCCATCCAACAAGCTGTCTGGACTGCTTCCTCTCCTAAACACTCCAATATAAATCCAGACCAAAATCATTTTCCACAACCTATTATAGACCTTATCCACACCAAACGCCGAGCAAGATCATTATGGCAGCGCACCCGACACCCAACAGATCGCCGCTCCTATAACTTCTATTGTAGACAATTGAAGAGGGAGTTGGCGAACTTCCGTTCCCAGTCCTTTAATTCCTACCTCTCCTCTCTATCAGCTCGTGATAATTCCCTGTGGAATGTCACGAAAAAGATCCTAAAATACCATCATGTTTCCCATCCTCTCCGACGTGGTGATGACTCCTGGGCTGCGTCTGATGAAGATAAAGCCGAGGAATTCGCCACACACCTCTCCAAAGTATTCACTCCTCACCTGGAATCCCACATCAATCACACCGCAAAAGTGCAAGACTTTCTTATGTCACCGATTCCACTTTCCCTACCTCCTAAAGCTATTAATCCCTCTGAGGTCAAATATCTTCTCCAAAAACTGACTCTCCGTAAATCTCCTGGACACGATCTCCTTACTCCCCAGATCCTCCGACAACTTCCCCAGAAAGCCATTATTTTTCTTACTTATATTTATAACTGCATCCTCCGCACCACCTATTTTCCTCTGTTATGGAAACATTCCACCATCATCCTTTTTTTAAAACCAGGTAAACCTTCCAACAACACTTCATCCTACAGGCCTATTAGTCTACTCCCCATCCTCTCAAAAATCTTCGAAAGGCTTCTTCTTAAACGTATCCTACCCATATTAGAATCTCAAAATCTTCCTTCCCATCAGTTTGGATTCCGTCCTCAGCATTCCACAGTTCAACAGGGGCTCCGAGTTGTAGACCATATTTCCTCAGCTCTTGAATGCAAAGAGTATTGTTCTGGTGCGTTTCTGGACATTGCGCAAGCTTTTGACCGGGTATGGCACACTGGATTACTCTTCAAGCTGAAAACCCATTTACCCCAGTCCCTATACCTCATTCTCCGATCCTATCTCTCGAACCGTTCCTTCCGAGTTCGCTGTGGTGAAGAATTTTCTAACCTTTATCCCGTTGAGGCCGGTGTTCCTCAAGGCAGCGTCTTGGGACCCATCCTCTACATCCTTTACACTGCTGATATTCCTACACATCCTGATACCTTTCTGGCAACTTTTGCAGACGACACCGCCATCCTATCATCCAGTTCCAATCCTGAAACAGCATCCTTAAACCTTCAGAGACACCTTTTCCTTATCGAACACTGGTGTAATAACTGGCGTGTAAAGGTGAACGAAGCCAAATGTAAACACATAACCTTTACTCTTAGACGAAAATCCTGTCCGCCAGTTTATTTCAACTCATTACCGATTCCTCTCTCAGATACAGTCCGGTATCTTGGCTTACTGTTAGACAAAAGATTGACTTGGAACCCACATACAAGACTTAAAAGACAAGAACTCAACCGACGATTCGGACAGTTATACCGACTACTCAACAGAAAATCTGAACTTACAGTTGAAAACAAATTATTAATCTACAAGACAATACTGAAGCCCATCTGGACCTACGGACTTGAACTGTGGGGGACAGCTAAACGTTCTAACATCAAACGCATTCAATCCTTTCAATCCAAAGTCCTCCGTACAATAGTAAATGCTCCTTATTATGTCTCCAATTATACCTTGCACCACGACCTTAATGTTCCATTTATTTCAGACCTAATTCCATCCAAATTTTCCAAATTCCACCAGAACCTCATTCATCATCCTAATCCTTTAGCTCAATCCCTATCCAGCTCCACTCATCCATACAACCCACCTAGAAGGTTGAAACGGCAGTGGCCCCGCGACCTTTTGTAAATATATTGGAGTTCTAGCACTGGCTAGATTCTCCACTCAATGTGATGTATGTATGAGTGTGTGTATGTGTATATAGGTATAAGTGAATTATTGACTTTTGTATTGATTCATTATTGTGTATATATTTTATTGTAATTTTATGTTGTGTAAATATTGTATGAATGTAGTATGTTTGATATCATTCAGCAATACTATTAATGTCCAAATTGGGACAGATTGTAAAATTTTCTCAATAAAAATTGTTATTACTAAAAAAAAAAAAAAATAACGAACTTTAATAAGCTTTCGTCGACTAAAGTTTAACGAAGAATTCAAGGCAATTTCTCTGATATTCTAGGAAACAAACATTAATTCCTTGTATCAGATATACTTTCAAGAAATAGAAAATATTAGTTTTTGAGCATTTTATATCTGCTATATTGTTTTGAATAATTATAAAAAATATACCTCTATAGTTAAAAAAAAAAAAAAAAATCCTCTCTTACAATTCGTAGGATTACTTTTCAAAATACTTAGAACCCGCATAACTAATAATAAAAATACTTTTTTCTACGTCTGCCGTACGGCTTCCACGGCTTTTCTTCGAAAGTACTCAACCATTTGTTTAATGCTACACAAAAATACTAGCACATCCAAAGATGATCATAATACCTAGAGATGTGATATCCACCGATTAGTTTAAAAATGGTAGTCGATTAAGAAATGTTTAATTGAATAACTCAGTTTTTTTTGAAGATAGAGAAAAAAAATGGTTAGTTTTTTAACCAATAAGCCACTAATAATTATGAAAATAGAAAACAAAAAAAAGAAAAGGGAAAAAATAGAAATTTTACCAATGAGTAGGACTATAACTCAGTTTTTTTTTTTAAATAATAGATAGAACAAGTTCAGTTTTAGGATCAGGATACAACAAAAAATCTAAACACAACAAAACAATTTAATGCAGATTTAAATTTTGTACAAAACGAAAAAAGAATCATTAAAATCGGTCAAGAACTAGCGAAGACTTTGCGTTTTGAAATTATCAATGTTTATAGGCCATCTTCTATTGAATTATTTATTGCTTTTTTATACTAGTTAATTGCCTTTAAACAGATATATAAACAGTAATACCCTAATATACATATTTTGAAATAATAAACCCTCGTGTAATAATTTGAAGCACTTTTTCATTAGTGTTAACAAGGTATGCCTGCTCGTATAAATTAGATGATTTGTTTTCAAATTTAATTAAATGAATATTTTTCGATAATATTTCGTTACTGCTGAGCAGTTATTCTAGTTGGAAATATTTTAACAATAGCATATTAAAAACACTACAACCTATTGAGTTACCAAAGCATCCCGTCACAATTATGTAGCTTTTAAAATTGATAGGCCATCAAAAAGGTCATTAAACGTCAGAGCGTTCAATAAAAAGTTTCATAGCAGTTACTATTTTAGTACCAAGTATTTTTATTGCTTATATTTAGTAGAGAAATGAGCATTTGAAAATTGTTTGATACATCCTCTCAAAATATATCAGGATGTTTTTCAATAATTTCTAAAGAAACATATTAAAATTAGAGGATTTTTCGAGATGTGTCGTAACACTTTTAATGTTTTTTTACAGTTTGTTCTATTTAAGACGTTTACACATACAGATGTGAGCTCATTTTCGTCTGGAAACCATCGCAGCATGCTTTTCTGACGTCGTTGGTCCTTTGCTATATCATTTGTAGGGGATGTGTTACTATTATTCTTAAATAAAAAAAATAATAAAAAAACACAACTAGTTTACTTTTGGAAAAAATCAGCTGATGCGGTCGATGATAACAGTCATATGTTACTTCGTCTCTCAGATTTTTGCTTTTTTCAGTAGGAATTCGCTTGAGTTCAATCTGGAAAACATCACTAGACCTCAGGAATACTACAGCAGTGAATATTGGAGAAATTTCGGTAAGCAAAGTTATAATTTACTTTGTACAATCACGAAAAAGTGAAAGGAGGGTCACTGATCAGCTGATTGCCGCTAGCTCGGCAAGCTCGGGCTTGCTTTTCTTTTCCTTATCTTTCTTTTATTTATTTATTTTTTCCCAAGACCAAGATCAACACCCGCTGTTTGTGCTCTGTGCCTCAAGGACCACCCGGCTAGCTACAAGGGATGTCAAGTCTACAAGAACCTCAAAAGCAGATACCAAAAACCTCAGAATCTGGATGAAACAGCTGAACCGATCAGAAGCAGAAGACAACCTTCAAAAACAATTGATTCCAATGTAACATTTGCCCATCTACTTGGAGGTGGGAACCAGAACAAAGAGGCCGAGGCCCTGCCGAAACAACGCACACTTCAAAATCCTCAAACCGTTCCACAACCAACTATTCCTCAAAATTTACCCAACCCTCAAAAACCTCATCCGCATCAAATTTCTCATATTCCTCCTCCATCAAATGTCTCAGACCTTACAAGTTTGATGACATCCTTCATCACTGAAATCAAATCCCTCGTTATGCCGCTAATATCACTACTTACTAATCTTGTATCAAACTTAATCCCTTCCTTAAAAAATCCTTAAATGACTTCACCTAACTCCTTATCCATTCTCCTATGGAATGCGAATGGTGTTAGAAATCATACTGACGAACTTACAGCTTTATTGCAAGACAAAACCGTTGACGTAGCACTTATTACTGAAACTAGACTAACCACTAAACAGTACTTTAAAATACCTCAATACGAAACATACCGTACGGACCACCCAGACGGCAAAGCCCATGCCGGTACTGCTGTCATTGTGCACCAGTCCCTCTCTCATCACTTACTCCCACTTCCTACCTATGATTTCCTACAAACCACAGCCATAGTAATCAAAACTTTTTCCTTTCCGGTAACCCTTACATCAGCATATTGCCCTCCCAAACATTCCATTTCCAACACCGAATTTGTATCCTTTCTAAATTCCTTAGGAAATCATTTCATTCTGGGTGCAGACTTAAATGCCAAGCATCAACAGTGGGGTTCGAGAACCACGAATTCTCGTGGACGAAATTTGCTGTCTGCACTCAACTCCCGTCACTTCAATCTCCTGCCTCCTGATTCCCCTACCTACTGGCCAACCGATCCCAACCGTAATCCTGACATCCTTGACTTCTTCATTCACAGCGGATTAGGCTCCCTCAACTATTCCGTAACTCGCCTTGATGAACTATCCTCTGACCATAGTCCACTGATCCTTAAAGTATCCCTAACTCCTATTCCGAAACCCATTCCACCTTCATTTATCCGAGGCCCTGTCAACTGGAACCTCTTCCGCCAAATCCTTTCCGATAATATTGACCTAAGTGTGACCCTCAAAACACCGGATGACCTTGATGATTCCGTCTACTCCTTTACTACCGCCATTCAGCAAGCTGTCTGGACTGCCTCCTCTCCTAAGCACTCCAATAGAGCTCCTCAGCAAAACCATTTACCTCAACACCTAGCTGACCTCATCCATGCAAAACGCCGAGCCAGATCATTATGGCAAAGAACCCGACACCCAACAGATCGCCGCTCCTATAACTTTTATTGTAGGCAATTAAAGCGGGAGTTGGCGACCTTCCGTTCTCAGTCCTTTAATTCCTACCTCTCCTCTCTATCAGCTCAAGATAATTCCCTGTGGAATGTGACCAAAAAGATCCTAAAATACCACAAAGTTTCCCATCCTCTCCGGCGTGGTGATGACTCCTGGGCTGCGTCTGATGAAGATAAAGCCGAGGAATTCGCCACACACCTCTCCAAAGTATTCACTCCTCACCCGGAATCCAACAGAAATCATACCACAACAGTTGAATAATTCCTTTTCTCACCAATACCTCTTTCCCTACCTCCTAAAGCTATTAATCCATCTGAGGTGAAATATCTTCTTCAAAAACTGACCCTTCGTAAATCTCCTGGACACGATCTCCTTACCCCCCAGATCCTGCGACAACTTCCCCAGAAAGCCATTATTTTTCTTACATATATCTACAACTGCATCCTTCGCACCACCTATTTTCCTCTCTTATGGAAACATTCCACAATCTTTCTATTCCTAAAACCAGGTAAACCTTCCAGTAACACTTCATCCTACAGACCTATTAGTCTACTTCCCATCCTCTCAAAAGTCTTTGAAAAACTCCTTCTAAAACGAATCCTGCCTATATTTGAATCACAAAATCTCCCTTCCCATCAGTTTGGTTTCCGTGCTCATCATTCTACTGTTCAACAAGGACTCCGAGTTGTAGACCATATTTCCTCAGCCCTTGAATGCAAAGAGTATTGTTCTGGTGCGTTTCTGGACATAGCGCAAGCTTTTGACCGGGTATGGCACACCGGATTACTCTTCAAGCTTAAAACGCATTTACCCCAGTCTCTATACCTCATTCTACGATCCTATCTCTCAAACCGCTCCTTCCGAGTTCGCTGTGGTGTAGAATTTTCTAACTTTTATCCCATTGAGGCCGGTGTTCCTCAAGGCAGCGTCTTGGGACCCGTCCTCTACATCCTTTACACTGCTGATATTCCTATTCATCCTGACACCTTTCTGGCAACATTTGCAGATGACACCGCCATCCTATCATCTAATTCCGATCCTGAAATAGCATCCTTAATCCTGCAAAGACACCTTTGTCTTATCGAGGACTGGTGTAATGCTTGGCGTATTAAGGTTAATGAAAGCAAATGCACCCACGCCACCTTCACCCTTCGACGCAAATCCTGTCCAATGGTTCATTTCAATTCCATACCGCTTCCTTCCTCAGACACAGTCCGGTATCTTGGCTTACTACTAGACAAAAGATTGACCTGGAACCCACATACAAGACTTAAACGAAAAGAACTCAACAGACGATTCGGACAGTTATACAGACTACTAAACAGAAAATCTAAGCTTACAGTTGACAACAAATTATTACTTTACAAGACAATACTGAAACCAATGTGGATCTACGGACTTGAACTATGGGGGACAGCCAAACGTTCTAACATCAAACGCATTCAATCCTTTCAATCCAAAGTCCTCCGAACAATAGTAAATGCTCCTTATTATGTCTCCAACTATACCTTACACCACGACCTTAATGTTCCATTTATTTCAGACCTGATTCCATCTAAATTTTCCAAATTCCACCAGAACCTCATTCATCATCCTAATCCTCTAGCACAATCCCTATCCAGCTCCACTCATCCATACAACCCTCCTAGAAGGTTGAAACGGCAGTGGCCCCGAGACATATTGTAAACATCTATTCTGGAGTTCTGACACTGGTCAGATTCTCCTCTCATGTGCGGTGTGATTGTGGCTGTGGCGCCCTCACTTAGCTTCCGCTGGCTCTCACCAGTGATGCGGCTGAGAGGGAGGCGCTGGGATCCTTTTGACTCTGCTTGTCCTTCCACAAGTGGGGGGACAAGCCCCGTCTGGGGTTCCCGAGCTGATTGTAAATATTGTACATAGGTATGAATGTGACATGTTTTGTTTATTTATTTGTTAACTTCATTTATTTGTATTTATTTTGTCTATAAATTTTGCTATTGTATACGTTTATTTATTTTGATTTTATTTTATGTAATTTGACTTTCCTTTTGTTTATATTGTAAATATTGTATGAATGAGATCCTGTAGCACTATTATTATTGTCTATTATGACAAATTGTAATATATACGAAAAAAAAAAAAAAAAAAAAAAAAAAAAAAAAAAAAAAAAAAAAAAAGTTTACTTTTGGTACAAACAAGAAAATGATTAGAAAAAAAAATTAGGTTTATCAAAATGCTTGGTGTTAATTAAAAATGTGAATTTGGAATTAAAAAACGCTGCAAAGTATTACGCAATGATTTATAATTTCCATATAGCTGTATAGCTTATACACTAAAAGAGGGTATAACTATTTTGATAGCTGTTTTAAGGCTAATTAAATAATAAGAAAAGAAATAAATAAATCAAAGGGAAATGGCCTATAAACTCTGCTGATTTCAAAACGCAATATCTTCCCTATTTCTGGACTGATTTTAGTGATTCTTTTTTGGTTTTGTAAAAAATTTATATCTGTATCAAATACTTCTAAAAGAAACTGAAATATTGTAGTAGTAATGAATGTGTGCACTAAAGCTTTATATATTGGGTTGTTTCACATGAAATGCCCGTTTTTATAGTTTCTGAAATACATAAAGGATTTTGCAGGTCTCTGTTGTTTTCTTCCGAATGTTTACAATCTTAAAAAAAAAAACAGTTACTAATCCTCTACCTTTGTATTACAAACATTAGCTTCCCAATCAATTACCCACTTTTTAGTATACCTATTAAATATTTGCGATTTAAACTCGGCCATTCAGCAGCTGAGGCCGCTAGAAATATTTGCAAGGCGTTTGGGAAAGGGAGTGTTAATGAACGGATCATTCGCCGTTGGTTTGCTAAATTTTCAGCTGGGGATACCGACTTGGAAAACTAGCCCCGAGGAAGACCTCCGTCCGTAATAGGCAATGATGTCCTTAACCTTACAGTAGAAGGAACCCCCTACCAAACAGTTAAATAACTCTCAGCACAACTAAATACAAGTGCATCTACTGTTTTCAGACATTTAAAGTGTATTGGGAAAGTAAAAAAGCTCGATACAAGGGTACCTCATGATCTCACTGAGCGACAGCAAGAACCCATGTATCAAAACATACCGTGCAAAAATTGAAAGAACTGGGCTACGAAGTTCTTCCGCACCCACCATATTCTCCCGACTTGTCTCCAACAGATTACCACCTGTTCAGGAATTTAGACAACTTCGTAAAGGAAAACTTTTCGAAAATGATGATCAAGTGAAAAGGTCGTTTTCAGATTTTGTTTCACTTCAAAGCTCAGAGTTTCTCAGTTCGGGGATAAAAAAAGTTGGTGTCACGTTGTGAAAAATGTGTAGAAAAAGAAGGTAAATACTTCGAATAAAAATATCTTGTTTTCATATCGTATTTTTAAAAAAAATCCTTTACCTTGAAAACGGACGCTTCATGTGACACAACCCAATAATTTAGTGTCTATCTTCGAAGATGACGAAGAAGGGCCTATTTTCACTGCTAATATCAAACGCTATATAAATCTCTAATCTGATTCCAATGATTCTTGTGAGACATTTCAATTTTTATTCATTTTTGCTGTTATATAATTACAGACGGAGAACTTATTTTAAAACTAAAGATTTTTTTCTCTTCAAAAATAACGGAATTACAAGGATGTATATTAGCAAGATTTTAATATGTTTCCCTTTTCACTTTTCTTTTTTTTCTATTACTTCATCGCGGTGTCCTGATCCTAAAACACCACATGTTTTTCTTTATTTGTTATAGGGCGTATTTACAGGAAAATTTTCAATTTTTTCTTCCCTCGTTTCTTCTTCATAATTATTTCCGGTCTCTTGGTAAAAGCTCATTTATTTTGTTCTATGTCTTAAAATAGATGAGATATTGAATTAAATCACTTTTAATCGACCATAATTTTATTACTAATCGGTGGATATCAACGTCCAGGTGTAAGGATCATCGTTGGATCGTATATTTGTGCCGAATTTTAAATGGCGGACGGCGTAAAAACGGATTTTTTTTTTTATTCGGATTTTACGTACCTTGAAACGTAAACCCACAAATTTTAAGAGAGGGATATTTTTTTAAGTTTTATTGTGGATTAAATGAATAAATTTTTGGATAATTTTCACAATTAAAATTAATAAAAAAGAGTTTCATTATGTTGCATTAATAGAAAACCAGAATTACAAAAACTTCACGATCGCAATACTTTGCCTTACTGTATATCTCATATATTGGTAAGTGAGAGCAAACATAATTTTTATTTTTTTCATATGTCAGAATATTTGTCCTATTACTCGAAGGCATTCTAAGGAATATTTATAAGTGCGCTTTTAACATTTTGAGGGCTTTTATGCCTTTATGTATCAATTACAAAATGGCCAAATATAATTATAAGCCCAATTGGCTTTTAAAACATACTTTTGATGGATAAATAATAGGATTGGAAGTCTTTTATAGCTGGACTAAATTTCATTTAAAAAACGTAACCCTAAGGTAACGCTGGACATGAGTGATATCCATAGAAGACTCCCCAGAGAACGGAACGAGCCCAACCTAAGCCAGGACATCCCTCCGATACAGAATGCTAATGCCCTTCATCTTAATTGAATATTGAACGCTGGGAGTTATGAAATCGGCCATCTGGGATTGACTAATGATGGAGATTGGCGCCCGTAACTCTCCATGGAGGCGGCCACAATGCTTCGGCTCTCCTCCAGGAGATTGATATCTATTCGGCTATTACCGGCTCTCCTCCTCTTCCAGCAGAACAATAGCAGTCTCGGTGGACCTCTTCCTCTATCGTCTCACAGGATCGCGAGGCTGCCTTCGATAGTCGTGAACCTACTTTTATGAATCCCATTATACCTACCAAAGATTATTGTTCCGTTAGATATTCTATGATAAGCCCTGAAACATAAAAATCACCTGATTAAGTTGATATGAAACTTTTCGTAAGTAACGACAACTACGAGACTTCTCACACGCCCCGAAAATCTACAGTTATAGAATGAGACTGAATTATCTGCTATGGTGATTGTTAATAATTAATAGTAATATGTTTTACTTTCAATTACCAATATATGAAGTATAAAGTAAGGGAAAGTAATGCGATCGTGAAAATTTTCAAATTCATATTTTAGACGGACATGCAAGTTTTAGGGTCTCTTGAGTCCAAATGACCAAATCCCGCAAAAAAGTCTGTGTGTGTGTGTCTGTGTTTGTGGTAACTCCCGGGCGAAAACGGAAAGTCCTAAGAAACTGAATTTTCATATTTAAGACAAATATACGCCCGAGATGTTGCAAACCAGAAGAGCCACTTTATACCATGCATTTTGCACCTTTTTGAGATTTTCTCAAAAACGGCTTTAACGATTTTGATTAACCTCGCTATGTCAATGTAAAATTTATTGGGCTTTAACATTATTTAGGTTTTATTCTTATTGAAATAGTCTGACAGGGCTTGAATGCCGATATTTCAAATTTTCTCTCTCTAAAGTAACTTTAATTTTGTAAATTCGAAATAATTAACCAAATATTTCAATTAGCATTGCTAAAGAACTGCTAAATATATAAGTTGAACGAATTCGATATCCAACAAGAAAACTGCAAAAATAGTTTTTTAATGCATTTTTTTTTTTCGAATTAAAGAACTATAATATACATGTATAATATACCGTATGAAAGCTAAATATTTTAGAAAAAAACATTATCTTATACTTACATATAGAGTGATGAAAAGCCGATAAAACAAACTGATTGTCGTAGAAAATAAAATAATAGATTATTTATTAAAACACAAGTTTCTATTTAAATCCAATTTAAATAATTCTTTAAAAACTTTTATTTGTTTTTAAATTTGCTTAAAAATTCTTGAATAGAAATAAATAATGGAGGTAAGTGAAAGTCGTGTGTTGTACCAAAATTTTATAATTATAAAGAATGAAGCTTCTTCTATTATAATCTTGAGAGGATTTTGCCCAAGATACCAGGGCACTTACCTGCGTCTAGGATCAAACAGCTTACTCATGAAAAGTACTTAGACATTACGGATATTAGAGATACCATATGTCCCTCAATAACTATCCATTTACTTGATCCGATAATTAAAATCGGATTTTTTTAATTACTTTAATTTTCGACCTGGAATATCACTGTTGAGCACAACTATACTCAGACTATATAGAACGCTCGTCCGCCCCTTTTTGCCGCCCGTCTTACTCTGAGCAGAGTATCTGCTGACCGCATTGACAAGTCCGAATGGAAGGTCCCAAGGCGTAGAGGAAAACGATATGTTTCGACTCCGCAAAAACGCAGAGCTGTACATACTCTATGATGACTTGAGTTTTTTCTGGTTTGTGAGAGTACAGCGGATTAGGTAGTTGGGCCACATAATCAGAACGGGCGAAGAGAGGATAGTACAAATACTATACTTTGGAAACCCGGACGGAAGTAGGCCTCATGGAAGATAGGACAGCGTCTCCGTAGATCTGAAGAAAGCAGGAGTATCTATGAGGCGTACTACCGACAGGGAGGACTGGGAAAGAGGTAAAGAAGCTGGCCAGGGACTGTTTAATGTGTCTGTTGCGCCGAAAATAAATGAATAACTGTTGGGAGAACAAATAATAATCGGTAAATTACTCCCATAATTTTAAAGTCAGGATAAATTTTAACTTTAAGATTCCAATAAATGAAAAAAAAAAGTATCTTATAACTTATAAGAAATGTGATTACCCAATTACTCGGTTGTTCTTGAAGACAGAAAATGTGTTCAGGAATTAGGAATTTTCATTTACATTATTTCAATGAAATTTACCTTAATGTTCCATATGTTGCTGAATTGGCCCGTACCAGGTATTACTTCTTCCATGAAAAACTCCACTCCCACTCTAATTCATTAGTTTCAATCCTTGCATCCTCTTTAATTCCTGATAATCCACCGAAGAGTCTGAAAAGAAGATGGCCTCGAGACCTTCGGGTTTAGACTCACTACTAAAGAGTGCTGCCAATGGGCAATTTCGTGTTTTTTTCATGTCTTTTATCATCCATCAGCATATTCACTTGTATAATAATATACAGTTGTAAATTTCAATAAAAAAAATATATATAAAAAAAAGTTATGCTCACAAGTATACATGTATCTTTGTTCATTTATGATATCTCATTTATGATCTTTAATATATAAAGATATTTGTATCCAAATAAATAATATGAAATATTTAAAATATTAAACTATTTGAAATAGTAAAAATATTTATGATGTTTATTATATAAATAAATAAATAAATATATATATATATATATATATATATATATATATATATATATATATATATATATTTTTTTTTATACTGTACTTATTTATTTATTTAATGCTTATATAACTAATCGCTAGTAACACTAAATGGGCCATACTCCATGTTTACGATGTATATCGAACCAATAAAATATTTCTATTCTAATATTTTTTTATTTTTTCCTGGTGTTATTTAAGACATCAAATAATAAACAACCCGGACACTAAAAACAAATTCAGAAACTATGCCACACATTTCAGAAATACACAGTATCTTAAAGAATATGAGGAGACACTTATCCTTTTTAAATAAATCCGTCTAAGACCTAGGAGAAGAGAAACTGTTCGCGGACACTTTTAACCCAAGCAACTCGACGGCAACGAGCCAACATCATGAATTCCGCTAAAAGGGACTTTATTTAGAATGCTGGTATTTTATAAATGGTTCTGAGGCGAATTGTTTAAATAGCAAACCGTCCCTATTAAATTCACTGTAGGATATTATCTCAAATTTTTATTAAATTTTAATATTTTCTAAATAAAATTATCCCTGTCCTTCTAATTGATTATTTTTTAAAAACGATTAGAAAAAAATAAAAAGCACTTGGGAAATATTAGCATTAACTTAATTTAAAAATGTCTGTATGGTTTACTGTTTTTGATTATAATAATCGTATAAAGTGGACTATATATCACTTTAATATCTATTATGGAGGTTAAACTGATTTTTTACAGTTTAATGTGTTCATTCACAAGTTTTTTATTTTAGAACTTTAAAAAAAAATGTGTTTTGGTTACCATGGTCTAATTAATTTACATTTATAAATAATTCATTATTACAATTACGCTTATAATAATAGTCTCAAAAAGAGTTTCGAGATAAAATCTAGTCTTAACACTAAAATATTTTAGTTTACTCGTGTTCTGAAATAATAAAAAAAAAAAAAAAAAGTCTTTAATTTGAAAAGGTTCTTTTACAGTTTTAAAAGTATCTTGGCTGGGTTTATCTGAGATTATTATGTAATAAAAAAACTGAATACAGGTGAACTATTTTTAGTGTTACACTCAATAAAAGAGAGTGATTTTAATGTTTAACATTAAATAATAAAATAAAACAAAATTGCTCCTCAACAATCCAAGGGTCTTGGGCTCAGTGCAAGTAGGCAAGTAGGGCCAACGACCGTGCAAGGAGATGATTAGGTAGATTTTGCACTTTTGTCTAAGGCATTTTTTTATTCTAATTGTGGTACAGTTCATACAGACTAGATGTGCCCCGAAATTGTTTCTCTATTCTACTGTGGGATTCCTAAATTTTGTCTATCAAAGTTTTATTAGGAAAGGTACTCTTAAAGGAGTACCTGACACCACACAGGCTCGGGACCACCTTTTAACGTCCCCTCCGAAGGACGGCATAACTAAGGATTCTTTACTCCTATTAAAAAAATCCTAGAACCACCTGTGGGTTTGAACCCGTGACCTTTGGCATAGGAGGCTGTTATGCTAGCCACATAGCTACAAGAGATCCCCGTCTGGTATTTTTATCAAAGAAATTCGTATAGCCAGCCAGCTCTGCGCTCTACTTTACTAATAGTGTAGAAATCAATTTATGGTTTTAAAATTTTGTTCGCAATAACTACATACAAAACTAAAATTTTGAAAGCAATTTACACTTCAATATGTTTTGTATGTATTGAGATACAAATATCACTTAAAATATCACCAAATTCGTTATATGATTCCCAAAGTTTTCTTAAACTTATCTAATAACGATTGTAAGCAAATTAAAATGTAGAAATTATAAATATATAAATCAATAATCGCAGAGTCATTTTTCTGATATTATTGAATTATTGTTATATGTTTATGACATAAAAATGTGCCAATTATACCATTGAAAGTGCGTTTACTAAGAGATAAAATGTTTATGGCATTAAAATGGGTGGCATATCTCATAGAGGTCGACAAAAAACGAAAAAACAAATGGTGAAGAAGGCGCCTTATAAGCGATAAACGAAAGCTTGCTTTCATGTAGCTGGTTCGAACGGTACTCACTAGAGGGCAGTGGGAGTACTTTGATCTTCATTAAATATAGATATTAATATTATTATAATTCTCACATTATTCCGTAATACTAAATAAATAAATAGAAATAATATTTCTCTGTTTTCAGAAAGACTTTAGTCTAAATTTCTAAAATAATACAAAGACAAATAAATTATTGTCCATTCATTAACAGGCTATAAAATGTGCTAAAGGACATTTTTTTCGAAATTGGTATTAAATCGTGTTTGTATTCTTTTGGCTTAGTTTTATCTAAATACTTCATCATATTTTATCTAAATAACATACTAATCTTTTAGAAAATTATTTTAAAATGGGAATTTATTCTAAAAGTTACTAATCTCACATTTCATTGCGTTCAAATAAGTACAAAAAACATTTCGTTCCAAAATGTACTGTATTTTCTCTGAAAACAGATATATATATATATATATATATATATATATATATATATATATATATATATACCTATATTTATATATACCTATATTTCCTACCTATAGACCTATATTTCCTATATTCCTACCTATATATATTTCCTATATTCCTACCTATATACCTATATTTATATATACCTATATTTTCTACTATATAGCTGAAGCACCTAACCCCGAAATATATTGCTATTAATTTATTGTTTTCATCATTTTGTGCTATTATTGATTCATTTAGGTACGTCCTTAATCACCACTATTACTTGATCATTGGTGTTGACCTAATAATCAGTTTTTAGGCTGTTTCAAACTCAGTTGCGTTGCTTTTTTTTTTTTTTTTTTTTTTTTTTTTTTTTTTTGTTTCTGAATAAAATTAAGTTTTTTCATAGCATTTTTTCTCGCAACCACAAAAAATTGGTTTAAAAATTTTTAGAAACTCACGTTTTATTACAGTAATGGTATTTGATTCTCGAAATGGTTAGAATTAGCATTTTCTGGCCTTGCTACATATTAAAGAAGAAGGAAAAGAAAAACCAAAAAAAAAAAGAAGAAAAGCCGTACCTGATCTAACCTAATTTTTTTTTTTTTTTTAAACATGTAAAATAAAAGCTTAAAAGATATTTATTAATCAGTCTCTATAGGTAAATATTGTTATACATAATTAATTTTAAATGCTCAGAAATAACAAATAAAAATTCAAAACAAACTTTATTTTAGTTCACTCGTGTTATGAAAAAAAAAAAAAGATTTTAATTTGAAAAGGTTCTTTTACAGTTTTAAAAGTATCTTGACTGGGATTGTCTGAGAGTATTATGTAATTACAAATATATCTGGTTCATTTTTGATCTGTGTGAACTATTTTTAGTGTTACACTCAATTAAAGTGAGTAATTTTAATGTTTAACCTTAAATAATAAATTAAAACAAAATTGCTCCTCAACAATCTATAAAGGGTCTTGCGCTCAGTGCAAGTAGGCATTTTCCTGTTTCTGGGCCAACGACCGTGCAAGGAGATGATTAGGTAGATATCACACACATTTTGCCCTTTTGTCCAAGACTTTTTTCATTCTAATTTTGGCACAGTTCATACAGACTTTGTTTGTTTTTTTAAACATGTCAAATAAAAGCTTAAAATATATTTATTAATCAGTCTCTATTGGTAAATATTGTTATACGTAATTCATTATGCCCGTATTAAAATGATGTGAGTATTGATGGCTTTTATGAAATTCTTGCGAAACCCCACGTAATAGACCTGAAATCATTATTTATTTTTGTCACAGAAAATCATACAATAAGATTTCAACATCTTTCTTCTCATAATGTTAATCACTCTTAAATGTTTCGGGATTTGTTTGTAATTTGTAGGGATTTAGTATTTGCTTTAGTACTATTATTTTTACATTATTTATTGATATCCTTATATTTAATTTATGTTATTGTATATGTTGGAGGAAATTAATCATAAAGATAGCAGCACCTTTATGCTTATTGCTATATATGTGTTTTGTTGTTTTTGTTTTAAATATTTATTCGAATTGTAATTAATAATGTATATTTGCTGGTGATAAATTTATTAATTGTGCTGTGCTAGCCAGCTCTATTTGTATGGGGTTTGCCCTAAAAACAGATAAATAAAATTATTATTATTATTACGTAATTAATTATATAAATCCATTTACTAAATGCTCAGACATAACAAATAAAAATTCAAAACAAACTTTATAATTACATTCTTTCTTATTATCGTAACATGAATAATATGTATATATATATATATATATATATATATATATATATATATATATATATATATATATATATATATATATATATATAAAATTCGCTTTATTCATGAAGAATAGATATTCTTGATAATAGAATAGAATGATGAATAGAATGATTTTAACCAACAAGGAAAGATATTTCTCAGAGGGAGAATAAGGAAATATACCTAACTTAGTAGTTAACATTACAAAGACGTTAGTTATTGGTAATGCATGATGAAGGTTATTGTGACTATCACCAACTTATCGCGCTTTATATTCTTCCAAAAAGTACTATGCTCATAAAAAAGTTATGGAAAAAGTGCAATCTTTTGGAAAAAATAAGTTGGTTTCACAGTAAAAATCAACTTCTGATATTCATTAAAAAACACTAAAAATTATTACACAATGGTTTAGTACTTCAAAAACACTTTATTAGGGTATAACTGTTTGTATAGCAGTTAATAGGCAATTAACTAATCTGAAAAACAATAAATAATTTAAAGGAAAATGGTTTATCACTGTAACTAATTACAAAACGCTATATCTCTGCTAGTTCTGGACCAATTTCAATGATTTTTTTTTTCATTTCGTAAGAAATTTTATATTAGTAAAATTTCGAAATATCTTTCTTTCTTTTTTTTTTTTTGTTCGCACCTAACTTTGCCTTTGAAGGCTATACGGGGTTTCTTGGGCCATAGGTTGAGAGAGGGGAATAAGTGCTGAGGTAAAAGCCCCCTCAGGACCGAGACTCGAACTAGTAATTTTTTGGTTTCAAATTATGGTACACTGTGGCTGCTAGTCAACGCGCGTTCAAAGCAACCCACTTTACCATCCCGAAATTTCCATATATCTTTAAACAACTGAGGCATATTTATTGGTATAATATCAATTTTTCTCTTTTCCAAATATTTTCCTAATTAGATATAGTACCTTTTGGAAATCAACGTCTCAATTATCCAATTTTGGATTCTCCCTTACAGATTGCGCAGCTCAAAACAATGTGGGTTTTTATACCTTACACACAATGCTCTGTTAGCAAATAAAATAAACTTTGATTTTGATGCAAGCCGAGGAAAAACTGGACATAAACGAACAAAGAGATCTTCATTAGAGAGTCACTATGTGGTGCCGGGTGGGTTGGGTTCGATTCACGAGGACTCTATTGAACACTGACAGGGCTCCCAGCACACTCCCTTCCAATCCTTTGTTCTAGGCTCTATGTGCCAGTTCTCTTGTTGGCTACTGAAGCATCTATTCATCCAACCTGTTTGCTTCATTTCAACTCTATACTATGATTTTTAGACTTTTTTTTTATGTTTATGTTTGTATTACATACAGTCACGTAATATCCACATGTGCAAATTTTTTTTTTTTTTTTTTTATTGAAATTTACAACTGTATAGGAATGCATCAAGTAAATATGCTGATAAAAGATAGTGCACATGAAAAACTTGAAGAGAAACTGCCCATTGGCAGCACTCTAGTAATCAATCTAAACAAGAAGGTCTCGAGGCCATCTTCTTTACAGACGTCTCAGAGGTTTGTCGGGAATTGAAGAGGAAGCAAGGATTGAAACGAGTGGGATCGGAGTTTTTCATGGAAGGATTGATACCTGGTTCGGGCCAAATCAGCTACAAAGGAAATATTGACGTCTTTATGGATAAGCTTATTCCTGACAAAATAAGGAGCGTATAGGATTTTTCGAAGGATTTTAGAATGTAAGGATTGGATACGGGAAGAATTTGATGTTTTAGTGGAGCCCCATAGCTCAACTCCGTAAGTACAGATAGGTCTTATGATGGCCATGTAGATGAGTATTGTATTTTGTAGTTTAGTGAAAGTTTGTCTAGTAAGTGTTGAAGTAACCGAAAGCGGGAGCAGTTTCTTGTCGTTTCAGTCTAGTGTGCGGATTCCATGTTAAACGTTTGTCAAGTTGAAGTCCTAGGTAGCGGATTTGTTCATCTGGAACAAGCGGAATATTATTAAAGGATACTGTAGGAAAGGATGTCATAGGCTTACTGTACAAAATTAAAAAAAAATCTATATATGAAATATATTGTAAAGGAAATCATTGTGATCATGAAAATTTTCGAATTCATGTTTTAACGAGAAATACACGGTTTATTGTCCCGTGTATGCAAATGATCAAGTCCCGCAAAAAGGCCCGTGGGTGTGTTTGTGGTAAGTCTAGCACGAAAACAAAAAGCCGTACGATAAAAAGTTTCATATTTAGGACAACTACACGCCCGAGATGTTACAGCAACTTTTTCACAAAAATCCGCCGACAGGAAGTGATACTTATATTATCCGATTTGCACCTATTTACAATTTTTTCGAAAACGGTTTTAACTATTTGATATCGAGGTAAATTAAATTGGAAATTGTTTTACAGGACTTTTATTACGGTATTGTAAATTTCCTACCTCTATAGTACCTTTACTTTTTTAGTTTCGAAAAAAATAAACTTATCACCTTATTTGCAATGATAAAAAACTGCTAATATATAAGTTGAACCAATGACTTATCACAGGCAGTCAGACGAAGAATAAAGGTAATTTGATGGAATTGTTCTTCATAAGTATGTTAAATATTAAATTAATAAGTAGATGACTGAGTAATTTGCTGTGGTTTCTCTATTAAAAAAAGGTTTAATTTACAGGGATGCCGTGGGTAATTGTTGAGGATAATTTCGCAAAACTACTTATTTTAATTTTATGATGTTCGTCTATTCTATTTTATCTCTCTCACACACATACTCCTCTTTGCGGTACTTGGTCATTTAGACTCAGGGGACCCTATAACTTGTATTTTCGGTGAAAACTCGAAGTCGAAAATTTTCCTGATCGCAATACTTTCTCTTACTATATATTTCATACATAGATAAGTAAAAGTAAAAATATAAAAAAAACAAAAGAAAAAAATATCCACATTGAGTAGTATTTTAGTTTTAAATCAATTTTTAAACTTCATAACGAATTACAAAAAACTGAAATGATTTTAAATTTTTTCATCTTTCTTAACTAAGGTGAAGTAATGAGTAGCCTAAAAGTTATAGGAATTACTTTAATAAAATATCGTCTATATTTTTTTTAAAGTGGGTTATGTAAGACTTCCAGAAATAAAAGTGTGATCTTACATTAAAGATTGATAGTTAAAAGATTTAAAGTCAGTTTGTGTCCTTGTGATCCTTCTGATACACCTCATTATTTATTTCTTTACTGTTTTCCTTTGAATTTTCTTCACTCTTCATTACTTCCAAAAAAAGCTTGGTCGTTGTCAGGACTTTGTCAAAATATTTTCTGATTGGTTGATTTCTAGGACTCTTTTCTTTCATATAAAGTTTTTAACAATACATGCTCTACTTATAAAAACTTGTGTATTTTCATAAATCGGGGATTTTTTCCTTTTTTAATTTAGCTACAAAATGGAATTGTTTGCATTATTTATTATACGTCGTGGTCATTTTTTTTACATATCATATGGCTTAGTTCTGGAAGCAGGAAATAAGAGTAGAGGGAAAACAGGCGAGCTGGCACACTTTTTTGAGGAGCCAATCAGATGCCAGCATTTGGTCACGTGACCTATGGCGGGAGATTTGAATTTGAATTTCGACCACGACCTAACCTTAACCACGCTGGTTCGCGCCATCGACCTAACCTAAACCACCGAGCCAAGCCCCTTTTTAGTCACGTGACCCTTCATCAACCTAACCTAAACCACTAAGCCACGCCCCTTTTTGATCACGTGACCCCTTTTTGAGGGTATTTAGTCTTTATAAAGCATGAGTCTACCCGGCGTCCATTTTCTTTTCCCTACGTTTTGGGCTAATTTAGTATTTATAAAGCATGAGTCTACCCGTCCGCCATTTTGTTTTATGACGTCACAGTTTACAAAGCATGAGTCTACCCGACGTCCATTTTGCTCCCCCCACTCCTGCATTAGTTAACCAATGAGAGTGCCTAACTTGAGAGTTTATAAAGCATGAGTCTACCCGGCGTCCATTTTCTTTTCCCTACGTTTTGGGCTAATTTAGTCTTTATAAAGCATGAGTCTACCCGTACGCCATTTTGTTTTTATGACGTCACAATTTACAAATCCTGGGTCTACCCAGCGTCCATTTTCTTTTCCCTACGTTTTGGGCTAATTTAGTCTTTATAAAGCATGAGTCTACCCGTACGCCATTTTGTTTTTATGACGTCACAATTTACAAATCCTGGGTCTACCCGGCGTCCATTTTCTTTTCCCTACGTTTTGAGCGTGTTAAGTCTTTATAAAGCATGAGTCTACCCTGCGTCCATTTTCTTTTCCCTACGTTTTGAGCATATTAAGTCATTATAAAGCATAAGTCTACCCGTCCGCCATTTTGTTTTATGACGTCACAATTTAAAAGCCTTAAGTCTATCCAGCCGCCATTTTGTTTTGTTTTTTAACATAGGATGATTATACCTGACCGGTTCGAGCATGCACCGACATGTCGAATCATGTAAAAACAGGTTAGCGAAAGTACAAACAGGTTTGAATCATGTTTAAACATGCAAGTAAGTGAAACGGAAACATGGACTTTGAACCTTCCTAATGCCTTTAATATAAACATCGTTATAGGGCTTCTTAATCCTATACAGCTTTGAACTTTGATGCTTAATCCTACATTTTAAGTAGCGATAAAAAGTTCCTTAAGCTTAAACGTAAACATGGACTTTGAACCTTCTTAATGCCTTTAATATAAACATCGTTATACGGCTTCTTAATCCTGTACAGCTTTGAACTTTGATCCTTAATCCTAATATTTAAATAGCGATAAAAGGTTCCTTAAGCTCTTGGACTACGGTCTATTATCCTCCTATGTGTAATGATTTTTAATCCTATACAGCTTAGAACTTTGATTCTTAATCCTACTATTTAAATAGCGATAAAAGGCTCCTTAAGCTCTGAGACTTTGAAGCATTATTATATATATAAATATAATGCGGACCTTGTACGTTTCATGTCTTAGTATAGTAAATCCCTAAAGATTTAATCGTAAAAAAGATAAATTTAAGACGTCAATATCAACTTTGTACTGATAATTGCTTAAAGTATAAATATTCCTTAAGCTCTGAGACTTTGAACCATTACCCTCTTAAGTATATATATAAATATAATGCGGATCTTGTACGTTTTATCTCTTAGTATAGTAAAAAGATTTAATCGTAAACAAGATAAATTTAAGACGTAAATATCAACTTTGTTCTAATAATTGCTGAAAGTATAAATATATAATAATATAAAACTTGTACCTATTTCGGTAGGCGAATATAATTTTTTTATATATTTTTTCAACCGTTTTAATTGTTTTCTCAACTTCTTAGACCATTTTTTACCTTTTCTATGTATTATTTACTTATCATTAACAATTCTGCTTTAGAATTGCTATTTCGCGATGTTTTCGGAAGAGTTCGTCTCGGCCGGCTTCGGTCTTCTACCTCACCTAGTTGGACAATCTCTAATCCTTCCGAAAGAAATAAACAATGATATCGTTAATTCTATCGAAAAAACAACTAACTAGTGTTATCTCTTGCTAAGGTATTATCAATAATATAGCCGTGAATAATGATACACTACATCGTAATTATTTCGTATTACACGAGTTTATCGCATCATTATATAGTCGTTAAGTAATCAAAGTTTAGAACCTTTTTCAGTTCAATATTGAGCCTTCAGCTCTTTGATTTTTGAATTTTTAATCTTTAAAAACATAATAAAAATAGTACGTTATGACAGAAAATTTCAATAAACACCTCTATCTAACTTTAACTAGTATACGACACCCACTATTAATCACGTGACCTATGAACACATCCCCTTATTGTTCATGCCTTTTTCTAATCAGCTAATCAAATTGCTCCATTTTATGGATTTGAAAGTTCCTTCCGGCTAGGTCCGGTGGTCATCGCTAACCTACTAATTGTATTCATATAAATTCAATCAACATTTCGACCTAAACTTAACTAACATACAATTCCCTTTTTAATCACGTGACCCTGGGACCCTGTTCTTATCATTCATACCCATCTCTAATCGGTGCTCTATTTTAAGCATCTGAAAGTTTGATCCGGCGAAGTCCGATGACACTTGCTAACCTACTCATTGTACTTATATTTTACGCATGCAAAAGTTCCTCCCGGCTAGTTCCGATGGTACTCGCTAGCTTACTCATTGTACTTATAATTTAAATATCCGAAAGTTCCTCCGGTTAGTTCTGATGATACTCGCGGACCCATTGCCAAGTTTACTTTCTTTTTCTTTTTTTAAGCCTTCCTAACTGTTACATAACCTTCTCAATGAATGAAAATTTTGTAGCATGTTCAATAGTATAATTTTCGGTAATATTTCTATACCTTTCTTATTTAATTTAATTGTCTCCTAACTTAGTCGCAGAACACACATTACCTTATAAAATATCCACAAGAGCGCAGCACCCACTCTATTTTGTAATATGTCCAACAGGGCGCAGCTCCTATTCCTTTGGGATTGTATATGTTATCTTCCCAATAATGTTTTGTAGAGGCTGAGTGTGCCCAACTGCCATTTTTTTTATGGCGCCACCATGTTTGAAGCATAAATATTTATATACACAATGATATAAAACTTCATTTTCGACCTATTACGGTCGGAAATTTGTTTTTTTATACATAATATTTTCAGCATTTACAATTGTTTTTGCGCCTTCTCAGACGGTTATTTACCTATCCGGACGATTACTTAATTTTAATCAACAACTATGGTCTACCCAGATCTGGATTACCCTCATACTCGGAAAGCTTTGGCCTTCCCCCACTCCTTTTCATCCCAACCTCGGTACACACCTCCTAATCCTTTAAGCCTTGGACTTTGAACAGATAATTCCTAAATTTTGTAAACAAAGGAGACTATAAATAGGGATGGTTTTCTAGGCCTCTTTCTCATTCTCTTTTACAGCCTCTTGAAAGATAATTTTAAACGTGTCAGTACTGTTTTATTGAACTGTTTTTCATTTTGGCTTTAAATTGTAGATCATTATAAGTTTTTCAACTATTTTCCATTTTTCTTTTACCCTTCGGATTTTCTAATTTATCTTTCTTATTTTTAGAAGAAATTTATTTATTTATTATTTGCTATTTGTCTTTTTGTTTTTGTTTTTTTTACGATTAATATTTTGATTATTTCATTTATTTTTAAGTTTATTAATTATATCGCATTTAATTTTTTTTTTTTTTTTTTTTATCATTCGTTTTCAATAATGGCATCAGATAACAATAAGTGTGGATATTGTGATAGAAATTTCAGCCGAAAAGATAGCAAACTACGTCACGAAAAGTCATGCTTGACAACTCAGAAACGGCGTACATGTGTTTCTTGCGGCGAGATTTTTTCGTCTCTAAACCAACTCATGAATCATTTACGTCGTTGTCAGAGAGAAACTCCCCTTGTCATGACGAAACGAAGGCGGTTGGAAATGCCTATAGGGCCTTTATTTGAAATCGAGACAGCGTTTGGAGGGGATATTAAGACTTTTTACCTTCCATGTTCTGAACCAATTGATGCTGTGGAATTTCTCTGCCATCAGACTGAAACATTATATCGATTAATTACAGAATTTTTGGCGGAATCAGATGCTCCTCTAAAATTCAATCTAGTTCTAGAGGCCACTTATGAAAATATTATAGGGGAGACGTGCGATAGGGCGTTTAAAACCAAAAACATAACAATATCCGAAAGTTCTTCGGTCTTGAACAGTCTCAGTGGAAGCTACTCGAAAATAGCTACAGAGATGGAGGATATGACAATAAAGGGGAGCGGTTGGTTCCTTAAAAGACTAGACGGACTTCTTCTAAGAGTGAATCGATTTAGGCCTCTAGGTGCCTCAAGTCATGATAAATAAACTAATTATTTAATGATTAAATTAAATGTATACAAACCAGTTTCTTTCTTTTCTTTATTATAAGAACATTGTTATATTTTTATTTACTCAAGTGAAATACTACTTTTGTCCAAGAGAAAAACTTATTATTTTCTTTCTTTATTTATTTTTTATTCAATAAAGGTTTAATTTATCACTTGTTAAGGTTTTACATAATTTTTTTATTATTTTAAAGATATGTATTCTTTATTGGTATTTATATTTATTTAAAAAATATACACACTTCAAAATATGGCCAAATGAAATAAGGTTTAAAGAAAGTTTTATATTATTTATCGTTCCGGATGCTGTTTAAGAGAGCTTTTTTTTTATTTTTAATTTTTGCTGATATAATATTGTTGTTTTTATTTTTAAACCAAAGTATGTATGTGTGATGGAATGGATGGGTCCCTGGCGTGGCTCTAAAGGCTCCTAAACCTAAAAGGAATGAGTGTTGTGGTTCCAAGAGAGGTTTACCAAAAACCTGGAAACTTTAACAAACAGATAAATAAATATGTGTTAAAAAATATTTACAACGATTTTATACCAGCACACCTTCTCTATGCACTCACACCTTGACGAGGTGGGAAGGCTTACTTCTAAATTATATTTAGAAAACCAAGATGAGTGTAAAAAAAAAAAAAAAAATAAATTATATATAATAAATAAATAATTTTAATATGGTACCAATTTTTAATTTGAAAAATTCTATTAACGAAGATTAGTCGATAAATTTCAACCACGTCGGTAAGTATAAAAGGAGTGGTCAAAGTGCGATTCTTTTCATTTACTATCATGCGCTTGGTAAAGCAACATACTACGATCCGTATTCATAACCTGGACGGAGGCGCTCCAATTAAGAAAGAATCTAGGCACGGTTTACTATTTCCTGATTCGATTCGATGTTTAATATGCGGTCCCTCCAATTGTGGTAAGACTAATCTTATGCTAAGCTTAATTTATGACTCAAAGGGATTAAAATTTGAAAATATCTATTTGTTCGCAAAATCCTTACATCAACCTAAATATAGAGAGTTAGCGCAAATATTAGAACCTTTAACTGATATCGGGTTTTATCAATATGAAGATAACTCACAAGTTCCTCCGCCCAAAGAGGCACTACCCAACTCAGTCTTTATATTCGATGATATTGCCTGTGACAAACAAGATAATGTGAGATCATACTTTTGTATGGGGCGCCATAACGGTGTTGATATATTTTATCTGAGCCAGAGTTATACTAGAGTCCCAAAACATTTGATTAGAGAAAATGCTAACTTTCTTATACTCTTTAGACAAGACGAATTAAATCTAAGACGAATTTATGATGATCATGTCAATTCAGACATGTCATTTCAAACTTTCAAAAAGGTTTGCCAATGGTGCTGGAAAGACGACAGGTACGGATTTTTAGTCTTGGACAAGGATAGACAAATTAATGATGGAAGGTATCGAAAGGGTTTCGAGGCCTATATAATACCGTGAGGTGTTGGGACAAGCTCATTCTCTAGTTAGACATGGAAGAGTCAACTAGTGATGTAGTAATGCGTGAAATAATCGAGACCAGGAAGGCTATACAGGAAAAGTGTAATTTATTGAAAAGGAGTCGAGAAGAGACTGATGAATATTTGAAATTGAAGTATAAACCTTTATTGAAATCTATGGAAAGACTAGCGAGTAAGCAGGAGGTTAAAATTCCCCCTTCCACCCAATATGAAATTCGAAAGAAGGAAGAAGAAGAAGAAATTCCTCATATTCCATCAAAAATGCCTAAATATTGTCTAGAACAATCGTCACTAACAGATACAACACCAAAGCCTGGGCCTTCTAAAATATTTACTCGTCGTTTAGAGCACGTTTGGGAAAGTACACCAATTCTAAAGTCGGAAGAAGAGTGTGAGCCACCGAAAACCCCACTGCAGGAGGTGAGAGAAGCAACTCAAACTCCTAAAGGAGAAGAAATGTTACAAAAATATTTAGAAAAGATTGGAAATATATCCTCAAAGTATATAATAAAGCTTGTGAACAATGACATTAAAGATCTGGATACTGTATATGGAATCAAATATGATGGTCACAAGTTTACCATCGGCGATACAGTGATTTCTATCAATGAAGATATTCTTACTATAGGTGATGATATCTATCATGGTACACCAGGTCTCTTCGAATTGTTATTTATAAAAAATCCGAATCTTTCATTCGTTAAACAAAGTGATTATACTTTGTATAAAAAGATTTTGATGCAAACTAATGCACATTTCGAGGGACATAGCCCAAGCGGTAATATGATAAGACTTAAAAATTACCCCAAATACAAAAATGTTATCTCAAAATTGTTCAAATCAAAAAGCGGTACAGGCATTGTTGATCCAAACGTATTAGTTAATCGAATGAGATATTTGATTGGCTCTCAAACAGGAAAGAGTGAGATCTTGCGAATAGAAGCTCAACTTAGAGAAGGGGGTATAATAGTGTAGCGCACATGAGAAGATTAACAGTACGTCATGGTATCCGTTAAAGAGCAGATCGTGCATGAATTGCACAAACCTGCTAGGAGGGTTTTTAAAAGAAGATCTGTTTTACTCAAAGGTATTGATGATTTATGGCAGGCTGACTTGGTTGAAATGATTCCTTATGCTAAATTTAATAAAGGTTACAAATATTTGCTCACTGTAATAGATTGTTTTTCTAAATATGCTTGGGTAGTGCCTATCAAGAATAAAACTGCGTCTGTAGTGTGTCAAGGTTTCGAGAAAGTATTATCTGAGAGAAAGCCAAAGAATTTGCAAACAGACAATGGTAAAGAGTTTTATAACCAAGTATTTCGAAAACTCATGACATCTTGTAATATCAATCATTATTCAACATATAGTAACCTAAAAGCATCAATAATAGAAAGGTTTAATCGCACTCTAAAGTCAGCCATGTGGAAAAAGTTTAGTATACAAGGCAACTACAATTGGCTTGTAGTACTGCCGGCATTAGTAGACAAATATAATAAAACAAAACATAGTACAATCAAGATGGCACCGGCATCCGTTCATGGATTTAAGATTGAAGCAAAACTAATAAAAGAAGTTTATTCTAAGAAAACGAGTACAAAAAAGACTGCAAAATTTAAAGTTGGCGATCATGTAAGGATATCAAAGTATAAAGCACAGTTTGCGAAAGGTTATCAACCATCATGGTCTACAGAAATATTTACTATAGCTGAAGTGAAAAAAAAACGGTACCTATCACCTATCATCTGAAGGATGATCGCGGAGACACCATTGCTGGTGGTTTCTATGTAGAGGAATTGCAACTTGTAAAGCATCCTAATTGTTACCTTGTAGAAAGAGTTGTAAAAAGGAAAGGTAATAAAGCTCTAGTGAAGTGGCTAGGTTTTGACAGTTCTCATAATTCATGGGTTGATAGCAAGAATGTGGGTATATAAGGCTTGTCAGCATTACCTCTGTATCAGTTGACCATGAAGCGTGTTACAAACAAGAAGAAAAAGATGCGAGTCATTTCCACGCCAAAGAGGATCGGGGGAAATGTACATCAG
Organism: Piezodorus guildinii; assembly: GCA_023052935.1. Classification (NCBI taxonomy): domain Eukaryota; kingdom Metazoa; phylum Arthropoda; class Insecta; order Hemiptera; family Pentatomidae; genus Piezodorus; species Piezodorus guildinii. The sequence continues at coordinate 39,733 of JAJSOM010000069.1, forward strand.
TTGAAAACTAAAGCCAAAGAGATCTTAAAAACTTTTCCTCGCCAAAGGCTGAGCAATTTCGACTTACTCAGATTAGCAAAACTTCATAAAGTGTGCCGTTTTAGAGGAGTTTTTATGGTAGATGAATTTCCTACAAAGCCGTGGAAATCTGAACGTGGTATTTTTAATTTAGACAATAGTAATGGTAGAGGAACGCATTGGGTCAGTTACAAGAAAAGAGGAAAATACGTTCAGTTCTTTGACAGCAGTGGAGACAAACCGCCAAGTGAATTCGTTCGGTACATGAAAGATTGCCGAATTTCATTAAATAAAAAACAATTCCAGAAAGTAGGTTCAAACAACTGTGGTCAGCTTTGTTTACTCTTCCTGCTTGATCTTATATAAAAGGAGTTATAACAAAGGAATGTCCATTCAGTAGTCAGACAGCGATGGGGTTGGACTTTAAGAAAGTACATAAAAGCGCGTCTTCAGAGAGAAAAAGTATCATTCCAGTGAAAGCCATTGTTGAGTGCACATCGTTAACTGCGAGCAATATTAGATTTCTTCAAACCGCAGGATATTACGTTTTATCGTCAACATGGAAATATTGAATTTGGAAGAAGCTGATACTTTTGATAATTCAGTTGAAGGGATTGAATTTCATTCTCATCATCCTTATTCGTCAACAAATCTTCAGCCAGGGGATGAAATACGCATCAGTCTGCAACATCAAGATTTATACACACTACCTAGTCACAGCCTGCTGTATGTAGAAGGAAGATTTCTAAAGCAGGATGGTTCAGCAGTTCCCATTGCATCAAAATTAACAAACAACATGTTTGCGTTTTTGTTTGATGAAATAAGGTACGAATTGAGTGGAGTCGAAATAGACCGTGTGAAAAATCCTGGAATCACTTCAACTTTGAAAAATCTAGTTTCGCTCAAGGGAGGTTCCCAGTTTTTGGATAATTGGGGATGGTGCTATCCACAAAGTGATACATTAAACATTACATCGGCAGAGGGGTGTTTCAACCTATGTGTTCCTTTATCATCCCTTCTTGGGTTCTGTGAGGATTATCAGAAAATCGTAATGAATGTAAAGCAAGAACTGATATTCATAAGAAGCAGACATGATGAAAATTGCTACATCACTAGCCAACCAGTAGCTGGGACTGATGCGGTAGAAAAGTGTAAAATAGAACTGGATAGGCTATGCTGGAAGCTACCTTATGTTACCGTAAACGAACATCAGAAGCTGGCTTTGATGCGTCATCTCAAATCAGAAAAAATATTTTCACTAGCCTTTAGAACCTGGGAACTTTACGATTATCCTTTACTGCCAGCAAGTCAGAGACAAATCTGGCCAGTCAAAACATCCAGTCAGCTAGAAAAACCGCGTTATGTAATATTAACTTTTCAAACTGGAAGACTGAAAAATTCTCAAAAAGATGCAAGCCACTTTGATCATTGTAATATTTCCAATGTTAAATTGTTTCTAAATTGTAAAGCTTATCCGTATGATGATTTAAATATAGATATGTCGTCAAATCGGTTTGCTTTGCTCTATCATATGTATGCTTTATTTCAAAATTCTTATTATGGTGGACAAATGCAACCTTTGTCCTCTTTACAAAACTTTAAAGATAAATCACCTTTAATTGTAATAGATTGCTCAAAGCAGTCTGAATCTATAAAAAGTGGACCAGTCGATGTAAGATTAGAATTTGAATCGAAAATTTCATTCCCGGCAAATACTACAGCATATTGTCTAATCATACACGATAGGCTCGTAGAGTATAATCCTCTAATTGGTACAGTTCGGCGAATGGTATAAAATGGGGTGAATCCTTTGCTCAGTGTTCAGTATGGCTACGGCAAGCGGAGCGATAGTAGACTTTCAGTGCTTTGTCGATAGCCTGGGAGGTTATATTATTAAAGAGTTTTCTCTGTTTGATCAAGCTTACAAGTCTTCAAGGCATTGGATTTTTAAGCCACCAAATGAATATAAACCAACCAATAAAAGTATAAGAACGAATTATTGGTTGGAAAATTACTATCATAAAATCAAATGGGATTCTGGAGAAGTTGAGTATGGCATCATTTATAACATTTTCAACAACATTGACCTTAAATATAAATTTGTTTTCGTTAAGGGCCTAGATAAGAAAATGTTTCTATCACGAAATCTCCATCATTGTACTATAATTAACTTGGAAGATTTTGGCTGTCCTAAAATAGAATCACTAATTTTAGATGAGCAAGGCAGCCATTGCATAGTACACAATTTTTCGAAAGAGAAATGTACACAGTATCGCACAAATGCTTTGTCTGCATGGATGAATAAAAATGTGTTTAAAGCTATTCACCATGAATGAAAGGGGTCACTGTCACGGTTTGAACACCTATAAACCCTGAATGAAGGTCAATGGAATGGTCTAACAGCCTCTAAACCTGAATGTGTGAGTGAATGTGTGGTGAATAGAATAACCCTGCAGAATAATTTCGATGCTCATATTTCTCTTTCAAATACATGAACAAAAAATTTAAGAAGAAAAGAAATGTTTTCTTATCTTTGGCTTAATCGAAAATATCTTAAGCACATTATTTCATATGTACTTCATACACCGTTTCTGATTTGCCATACTCTTCCGACCATCCCAAAAGATTCTCGTCATGAACTGACCTATTACAAAAAAAAAAAAAGAAAAGGATATGTTTTATTTAATTCTACATTGTATTACATAGAAGATGACATTTTATGTTTATATAAATTCAGATTTTTATTTGCTTTATTTTACATTTAATTTTATTATAAAAATGTTTCATTTAATTATTGATTGTATCACATAGAAGATTATATTTTATTTTTATTTTTTACGAATTCAGATTTTTATTTTTTCGTTTAATTTTATTTAAAAAATGAAATTGTAAAAAAAAAAAATAATAAAAAAAATAATAAAACTAATAAATTTTAAAAAAATTCACATAAAAAGCTAAAAAAATTATTAAAAAAAAAAAAAAAAAAAAAAAAAAAAAATTAAAAAAAAACAAAACCTCTTCGATGTACCTTTACCTTGACGTGGTGAAGAGGCTTAAGGCTTAATGCCGAACAAAAAAAGGTACAACACTTTACTTAATAATAATATTATAAACTCATTTAATAGGAAACCATTACGATGTAGTATATCATTATTATAATTCACAACTATATTATTATTATTTACACTAAAGTACATCAAATAATAATAATTTGTTTTCGTTCGAGAACATTAACGTTATCATTGTTTATTTCTTTCGGAAGAGTTAAGGATTATAGCGAAGTTAGGTAGAAGACCGAAGCCGGCCGAGATTAGACGAATTCTTCCGAAAACATCGCTAATAGCAATTCTAAAGCAGAATTGTTAATGATAAGTAAATAATACATATAAAAGTTAAAAAATGGTCTAAGAAGATGAGAAAATAACTAAAAATGTTGAAAAAATATATAAAAAATTATACTCGCCTACCGAAATAGGTACAAGTTTTATATTATTATATATTTATACACTATCAGTACAAATTTGATGTTTACGTCTTAAATTAAGCTTGTTTACGATTAAATCTTTTTACTATACTAAGAGATAAAACGTACAAGGTCCGCATTATATTTATATATATAATAATGCTTCAAAGTCTCAGAGCTCAAGGAACCTTTTATCGCTATTTAAATAGTAGGATTAAGAATCAAAGTTCAAAGCTGTATAGGATTAAAAATCATTACACATAGGAATATAATAGACCGTAGTCCAAGAGCTTAAGGAACCTTTTATCGCTATTTAAATATTAGGATTAAGGATCAAAGTTCAAAGCTGTACAGTATTAAGAAGCCGTATAACGATGTTTATATTAAAGGCATTAAGAAGGTTCAAAGTCCATATTTACGTTTAAGCTTAAGGAACTTTTTATCGCTACTTAAAATGTAGGATTAAAGATCAAAGTTCAAAGCTGTATAGGATTAAGAAGCCCTATAACGATGTTTATATTAAAGGCATTAGGAAGGTTCAAAGTCCATGTTTACGTTTCACTTACTTGCATGCTTCAACATGATTCAAACCTGCTTGTACTTGCACAAACCTGTTTTTACATGATCGGACCTGTCGGTGCATGCTCGAACCGGTCAGGTATAATCATCCTATGTTAAAAAAACAAACAAAATGGCGGCTGGATAGACTTAAGGCTTTTAAATTGTGACGTCATAAGACAAAATGGCGGACGGGTAGACTTATGCTTTATAATGACTTAATACGCTCAAAACGTAGGGAAAAGAAAATGGACGCCGGGTAGACTCATGCTTTGTAAACTGTGACGTCATAAAATAAAATGGCGGACGAGTAGACTCATGCTTTATAAATACTAAATTAGCCCAAAACGTAGGGAAAAGAAAATGGACGCATGGTAAACTCATGCTTTGTAAATTGTGACGTCATAAAAGAAAATGGCGTACGGGTAGACTCATGCTTTATAAATACTAAATTAGCCCAAAACGTAGGGAAAAGAAAATGGACGCATGGTAGACTCATGCTTTGTAAATTGTGACGTCATAAAAGAAAATGGCGGACGGGTAGACTCATGCTTTATAAATACTAAATTAGCCCAAAACGTAGGGAAAAGAAAATGGACGCTGGGTAGACTCATGCTTTATAAATTGTGTCGTCATGAAAGAAAATGGCGGACGGGTAGACTCATGCTTTATAAATACTAAATTAGCCCAAAACGTAGGGAAAAGAAAATGGACGCCGGGTAGACTCATGCTTTATAAAGACTTAATACTCTCAAACAGGGGTCACGTGATCAAAAAGGGGCGTGGCCTAGTGGTTTAGGTTAGGTTTATGAAGGGTCACGTGACTAAAAAGGGGCGTGGCTTAGTGGTTTAGGTTAGGTCGATGGCGCGAACCAGCGTGGTTAAGGTTAGGTCGTGGTCGAAATTCAAATTCAAATCTCCCGCCATAGGTCACGTGACCAAATGCTGGCATCTGATTGGCTGCGCAAAAAAGTGTGCCAGCTCGCCTGTTTTCCCTCTACTAATAAGAAACAGATAAAACAATGTTATTTAGGTGGTTAGAAGTCGAGTAATCAAATGTTAGGTATTCATCATGAATCTAAGAATTTATTGCTCGATTGTTAATGCCATTTAATATCACGTGATTCGAAACTAACAAAGACGGTCGTTTGTTTGTTAATTTAACGTTATTTTATCCTACTGTGGCTAATCGGGCTAAATATTTAAAATTTAAAATAAAAGATAGGAAAATAGAGATTAGTGAAGGTATTATCTATTGATAATGGAACAAATAAATCACTTAAAATCATTTTGGGATCACTTGTAGCTGGGTGGCTAGCGTAACAGCCTCCCATGCTAAAGGTCACGGGTTAAAACCCGCAGGTGGTCTTAGGATTTTTTAATGGGAGTTAAAAATCCTTATTTACGCCGTCCTTCGGAGGGGACGTCAAAAGGTGGTCCCGAGCCTGTGCGATGTCAGGTACTCGTTAAAGATCCCTATCCTAATAAAACCTGGATATGCAAAATTTATGACTCCCACTGTAGCATCGTCCGATTAACCATAGTAGCATAAAGTGACGTTAAATAAATAAACAAACAAACAAAACAAATAAATCACATAAATCTGAGATATTAAAATCTCCTAAACACACTTTTAATTTTAATTCTTGGTTACAAATGGGAGTCGTAAATTTTGATTATCTAGCATTAATCAGAATAGCGATCATTAGCGAGTACCCGACATCGCACAGCTTCTAGACCAGCATTTTACGTCACTTCCAAAGGACAACATAACTAAGGATCTTTATCTTTCTCTAACTCTCGTCCATGGGCACTAAACCACAGGTGACTCAATACATACTTATGTATGTACCCAATGCATGTATGTACTTAATGTTATATTACATACTCTTTGAGAATTTTCTTTTTATCGAAATTTACTGACGAATTTAAAAGCTTTATCTAGAACCCCTTAAATCTGCACCGTGTGTTTAAGTTGGCTTAGGTAGAGTGGTTTACTACATTTCTTATCATGGATCTTTATATTCAAGTATTTATATTTTTTTTACCTACCTATATATAAAATAAGAGTACAAATTACCAAGTCTCACAAAAAAGTCTGATTTATTTATTTGTATAACAGATGACCCTTGAGATTTCCTATCAAATCCTATTAGAAGAGTATGATTTTTTTTTCTTTAAAAAAGGCATAGTTAAGGAGCCCCATTGTTGAAATGTCTAATTAGCCATGTACCATAAAGTGACATTATATAAATAAACCAATTGATCCTAACAATGGAGGAAGTAAAAGTCGTGTGTTATTTATGTGTGAGTATATATATGTATATTTTTAACTTTCTATTATTTTTATTAAATTTATTTTCTCATTGTTTAATTTATAGGGGCAACTGGTTAATATGAGAAGGCTCAGCCAGGCGGGGAACAATTGAACAGAGGCTGAAACCACAGCCTACCTGATCTATTGTACCACTTCCGCTGCTTTTGTTACCCAACTGCTTTGTGGACTACCACACTTCCGGTCACGCCCAACATTTAAGCTTGTTGATCCTATTTTAGATATTGATACAACATTTGTCTGCCACTTGATAGAGTCTATTATATAATGAATCGTTTTCGGCTTACATTTATTGTAATGAAAATTCTAGCAATCGAGAACAATTTAAGATAAACTGCTGGAAGGAATTGATCCGAGTGGCGGTCAGTAAATGAAACAACTAAATAGTTTTAACTATTTATTGCTTGCCAACGTATCGACCTCCCTTGTGGGTCATAGTGAGCGAATGGAAACTGATGATGATCCACAAAGGGGGTCGAAACGTCGGCAAGCAATAAATAATTGAAACTATTTAGTTGTTTCATTTACTGACCGCCACCCAGACTAATTCCTTCCAGTAATTCTCAACGGTCAACTAATTATATCCACTATAATTTAAGATCAAAGTTAGCATAAGTACAAAAACCTTACCAGTGATTTAGCGCGTGTGAGGTTAACTAACCTATATTGTAATAGTAGAAAAAAAAAAAAAAAGTTCGAGTTTTCATTGGAAATACTCGCCTAAGGGTCTCCGGAGTTTTAATGACCAAACCCCTTAAAAAAAAGGTATATGTATATGTAGTAAGTGAAGTTAAAAAAAAAGATAGGTTTTCAATGAAATTAGGGAACCAGACCTACTCAACACCTCACACCTTTCTGAATTAAGGATTCTAACTTCAGATAAAGTGTCTGTCTAGGTTTGACAAAAAGTATGTAAATAATGTATATAGGTATGAATGGGGCCAAGATTTTATTTACTTTATATTTTCATTTGTTAGTTAAGGTTACTTATCTTATTTCATCTTATGTTATTTTATATAAGATATATATATATATATATATATATATATATATATATATATATATATATATTATATATATATATATATTTTTTTTTTTTTTTTTTTAGATTTATTTATGCATTATTATCTTTTTTTTTTATTGTTATGTCTGTTTTGTTTTGTTTTTTACTTTGTACATATGGTATGAATGACTTCTTTTAGCCCCAATACTTATTGCCCGAGATAGTGGCAGATTGTATTATTTCCCAATAAAAAGATATTATTATTATTAAAAAATAGAATAAAAGAATATATTTTGGATAAAACGCTCTGCTACTCTTTTTGCTGAATTATAATGAGAAAAAAAAAAAGGTCAAAAATTTAAAACAAATTCTTTATTTAAAACGATAAATTATTTAGTTATACCTTAAAAAAGCAAGCGTTCTGAGGGAGTAAAACTATAATTGAGACCTCAAACTTTACACCTACAAGCCTTCGTAGTCAATTGGATTCTCTAAACCAATATTTATAACAGCTTTAAAAAAATAACTAGACGCTACTAGGATTGTCCGATATAATTAAACTACCCACGTTACCGCTGTAACAGCTCCACCCATCGGATGTGTTAAGATAAACCATTCCACTAACGAACTCCACCTACCATTAATATGGTAATTCCTTAAGTTGAAGGCAGTAGTTAAATTGGTGGGATGTGACCCATATATTTGGATACCATCGAAAGCGAAATTTCCATATAAAATGACAGTATCAAAGCAATAATAGATTGTTAAAGCGATCGTAATTTTTGGCAAAAATGTAAAATTATGCGAATTATAAAAAGACATTGTCTTTCTCAAACCTATGTGCATATTTGTACTTTCCCCTTTTTATATACTGAATACTTGAATTACCACAAATATTCAAATTTAAATGTTTAATGGAAATGCCTATTTTAACTCCCGATTACTTAAAATAATAAACGCTCTTAGTAGAGTAGCCTAGGGGAAAAAAGTCAGGTGCACGCAACACACGTTATTTTAACAACCAAGATAAGTGAAAGTCGTGTGTTGACCGCACCAAATTTTTATGAATTCCAACGTTAGTTAATGGTTAATTATTTCGAATTGATGAAATTGAAGGTACTATAGAGAAAACCATCATGTAAATTCGTCATTTAAGTCCGGCCAGACAACGTTAATTAGAATAAAACCTACATGGAATTTATGTCCGTTTAATATATCTTTAATCAGATTTCATCACAATCGTCTGAGCTGCTTACGAGAAGATTACAGGAGGATCAAAATTTATCGTTTCAAGTTGAACTTCTGTTCAGAAGTTTTTGTAAAAATGTTGCATTGAAACTGAAAAAATATACTTGTCTTAAATTTGTAAGTCTAAATAGTATTTGGAGTTTTAATTTTGAACGCAATTAATGATTGTGATTATTGTGATTGTGATAATGATTAAACTCCACGCATTGATTGTGGTGAGTATAAAAGCTATAACCTGTTTTGCGTCATCAGTCCACTCTTGATGTGTAGTCTCCACGTCATTCTTCTGTCAAATATCAATCCTTGATATCTTATCGCGTCTGCCTTTGGCATTTGGACATGGAGGACAGGTTTAATTTCCAAGAGTGAGAGCAATATGTTGGGATTTTTTTAAGCCAAGACGAATTTTCCATAGTTTGCACCAATCGTGAAGTGTGCGTAGGGTTAGGATGTTTTGTTTTATAGTTGTATCCAGAGCATGCGTCGCTTTCAGAGTTTAAGAGCTAATTATCAGTTTGTGTTTAGTATATAATGTAGTGGAGCTAGAACTAAACATAAAATACTTCAATTGTGGATGAAATGCTGGGCAATATAAATTAAAAAAAAGTGACGAGAAGGCTGCTGGGTACTTTCCTTCCTCATGCCTTACATATTATTATTTTTACTTTCAATTACTATGTGTAGTAAGGGGAAGTATTGCGATCGTGAAAATTTTCGAATTCCAGTTTTCAACGAAAATACACATTTTAGGGCCCCCTGATTCCAAATAACCAAGTCCCACAAAAAGGTCTGTGTGGGTGTATGTGTCTGTGTGTGTGTGTGTGCGTGTATGTGATAACTCTCGGACGGAAACGGTAAGTCCAATGAAACTGAAATTTCATATGTAAGACAAATATACGCCCGAGACGTTACAAAACCTTTTTCATCAAAATGAGCTTACCAGAAGAGCCGCTTTATACCATTTTGCATCCTTTTTCGATTTTCTCGAAAACGGTTCCGACGATTTTGATTAAACTCGCTATATCGATGTAAACATTAATAGGCTTAAACGTAATGTAGGTTTAATTCTGATTAAAACTGTCTGGCAGGGCTTAAATGCCGATATTTTGAATTTTCATTTTCTTAAGTACCTTTAATTTTGTAGATTTTTATAAAAATAACCAAATTATCTTGTTAGCATTGATGAATAACAGCTAAATATGCATGTTGAGCGAATTTAAAAAACAACTAAAGGAGAAAACTGAAATAGTATTTTTTTAATGCAATTTTTTGCTTTTGAACATAAGAACTGTAATAAACGTGTATGATATACCGTTGGAAAGCTAAAGATTTAAAAAAAAATATTATCTTATACCTAAGCTTGTAAAAGTTAATAAAAAGTGATGAAAAGCCGATTAAACTGATTAATTTAGATGATAATATAATTGATTTTTAAATAAAACACATGTTTCTCTAGAAATTCAATTTAATTAATTCTTTATTGGTTTAACTATTTTTTATATCTAACTGTATTTGAAAATTTTCCATCGATTCTAAAAACGGAGTTAAGTGAAAGTCGTGTGTTGCGCGCACCAGATTTATTTTATCCCATTTGCTGGTTATCACAATACTGCTGACAGGTGTGAATTCATTTAACGATGTGAAAAAAATAAAATAAAAATGTATATATATATATATGAACTTATAATGGTGACTTGAGAATAGTATAGTGTAGGTCCCCTATCTATGGCACTCCCTTCCTGGACCGAACACGTGTTATCTAGCGGAAAATTGCAGGCGATTATCTCCGCTCTTGCATCGATTGTCAGCTCTATTTCTCCTTCTAACGCCCTTGTTTTTTCCAGTAAACCTATCAAGATTAACATTTTTATATTATTTTTACCTATTATAATAATATCACAGTTATTCTATGTCCAACCGTTGTCTAGGGGTAGAATATTTCAAATTTTCATAACTTATAAGTTTCCTGGTGATCATTAATCTAATAAATCTCATTTTTCATTCAAGCTTTCCTTTAGAATGTAAAATTATATGTATTATGCCTTTGGAAAAAAATAAAGGATTTATTTTACCTAAACCTATCTATATATGAAAGATATCATAACATTTTATGATATAGTTTATATATGCTTTCACTCTGATTATTGCCCGCAGTAATTCAAAAAAATTAGATGTGACTACCCACATGTAATGTGTTAAAAAACATGACAAAATTTCATTTCAAAAATGCGCAAAAATTCATTCAAATCGTTTTTAGAAGTCTTTTTATAAGTATCGATATTTAAACAGTGGTAGACAATTTTTTTATCAGTTGTAACAAATAAAATCTTTTTTTCTTTTCACTTATGTCTGTATGAAATATAAGGTTAGCTTAAGCATTGCGATCATGAACATTTTCTAAATTCAGTTCTTAATTAATAAGTTAAACGTTTTAGGGTCCCCTGAATCAAGAACCAACCAAAATGCCTTTGAATGTGAAAATTAATTTGTGTATTTAAATCTTCATATTTTAGAAGTGTATCTGACGGATATATTACAACGATTTTCATCAAAATTGGCTTTATAATTTATAAAAAAGTTTATGCCATCCCCTTTCACTGTTCCTTAAAACTTTTTTTATGTTGATTAAACTCATTATAAATACGTAAAATTAAATGAACTTTTATTGTTGTTAAGGATTAACCCTCTCTCATTATTGAAATCCAAAACTTGTTAAATATCTTCCTCTTTAGTAACATTAATTTTGTAGATTCGAAATAAATTTTATTTCTTAATATAAACGGTAAATGTAGAAGTTTTTATAATTTTGTGACTAACGACAGAAGAAAAGATCTAAAATATTGTTTTAGATACAAGTTCTGCACAGCATAGAATTTTTTTTTTTTTCAATCAACAACAATTTTATTGAGTAAAATTACAATCTGTCCCAATTTAGACATCAAAAGTAGTGATGAAAGATATAATACATACTACATTCATACAATATTTACACGACATAAAATTACAATAAAATATATATACAATAATGAACCAATACAATAAAGTCAAGAAATCACTCATACCTATATACACATACACACATTCATACATACATCACATTGAGTGGAGAATCTAGCCAGTGCTAGAACTCCAATATATTTACAAAAGGTCGCGGGGCCACTGCCATTTCAACCTTCTAGGTGGGTTGTATGGATGAGTGGAGCTGGATAGGGATGGAGCTAGGGGATTGGGATGATGAATGAGGTTCTGGTGGAATTAGGAATTTTGAATGGAATCAGGTCTGAAATAAATGGAACATTAAGGTCGTGGTGCAAGGTATAGTTGGAGACATAATAAGGAGCATTTATTATTGTACGGAGGACTTGGGATTGAAAGGATTTAATGCGTTTGATGTTAGAACGTTAAGCTGTCCCCCACAGTTCAAGTCCGTAGGTCCAGATAGGCTTCAGTATTGTCTTGTAGATTAATAATTTGTTGTCAACTGTAAGTTCAGATGTTCTGTTGAGTAGTCGGTATAACTGTCCGAATCGTCGGTTGAGTTCTTGTCTTTTAAGTCTTGTAAGTGGGTTCCAACACAGCATAGATTAACAAAAAGTTACATCACTACAGCCCATGAAGATTCTGTGTTTAGTGCGCATAGGAAATCTTATTGTTTCTAAACCAACGATCGTACAAGGAGGTTATTTGGGTACCCACTTTATAAAGATCTCAAGATTATCTCTTCGCCTCAGGATCGCCCAACAGCTGAAATTATAAAATAAATAATATTTGTGACAAAACCGGGTTTGAACAAATTAGTATACAAGTGGACTACAAGTTACATACACGGACTCAAAATCACCCTTGTTACAAAGGAACTAATAATTGTTTAATTTTTTTTTAAGTGCTAAAAAAAAAAATAGTATAATGTAATCCGCAACAGAAAACAGTTTTATTCGGTTTTGGAAGTTGCCGAATTGCTCTTTTTTTTTTTTTTTTTTTTTTTAATATAGACAAATTAGCTGACTAATAGATTTTTTCTTAAATTAAATAAATCGCTTCCAATTCGTTTAGTCGTAACTGTTTCAGAAAGTATTGCAGTAACATTATTATTTTTATGAGTCATTTTTCTCTTTCAACAATAGCTTTCTCTCTATTTTCATGAGCTAGACATTTACTATTGAAATAAAGCGTTCAATGCTCCTAGAAAGGGAAATAAAAAAAGCATAGAGAACATTTTAAGTTTCCATTTATGTGTAAATGTGGCTAGAAATAGCCATGGCCTAAGAGTAAAGTAGGGAACTGCCCAGTAGGTAATGTCAGGGGAGCGCATGGTAATATTCCTGATTCACTAGCCTGCTTTCCTCCACCTCAGAACATATTGTATGTTTATCTTTTTATTTACTTAAATTTCTCTGTCATTTGAACATAATATTGGGTTGTGTCACATGAAATGTCCGTTTTTAAGGTAAAGGATTTTTATTAAAAATACGATATGAAAAAAAGACAATTGTATTCGAAGTATTTACCTTCTTTTTCTACACATTTTTTCCCAACGTGACACCAACTTTTTTATTCCCGAACTGAAAAACTCTGAGCTTTAAAGTGAAACAAAATCTGAAAACGCATTTTTCACTTGATCATCATTTTCAACAAGTTTTCCTTTGACATAGTTGTATAAATTCCTGAACAGGAAGAACTTCGTAGCCCAGTTCTTTCAATTTTTGCATGGTATCTTTTGAAACATGGGGTCTTGCTGCCGCTCAGTGAGATCATGAGGTACCCATGTGTCGAGCTTTTTTACTTTCCCAATTCACTTTAAATGTCTGTAAACGGTAGATGCACTTGCATTTAGTTGTGCTGAGAGCCCTTTAACTGTTTGGTAGGGGTTTCCTTCTACCGTATGTTTGAGGACATCGTTGTCTATTATGGAGGGAGGTCTTCCTCGGGGCAAGTTTTCCAAGTCGCTATCCCAGCTGAAAACTTAGCAAACCAACGGCGAATGGTCCGTTCATTAACACTCCCTTCCCCAAACGCCTTGCAATTATTTCTATCGGCCTCAGCTGATGAATGGCCGAGTTTAAACTCGTACAAAAACATTACTCGAAAATCGCGTGTTTCCATGTTCATATTTGGAGGTAAACTAGAAAGTGGGTAATTGATTGGGAAGGTAATGTTTATACAAAGGTAGAAGATTAGTAACTGTTTACTTTGAATATGTAAACATTTGGAAGAAAACAACAAAGAGTGAATGGGAACAAAACTTCATTATTATTTCAAAGTTGCGTGAAAGCCCCTTACTTTACCATATAGGAATTAATAAATAATTCGATTATATGGTTTTGCTTTGTTGGTAGTACTTCGGACTTATCAGTTCAACCTGTTAACAATTGTACTAGTTCCTACAATTTTTTTTTCCCCAAAAACTTTACCTGTAAGAATGAAATTGTTATCTATATAGCTTATTTAGTAATCGTTTAAATCTGATCTCACAGTTGACAATAAATTATTAATTTACAAGACAATACTGAAGCTTATCTGGACCTACAGACTTGAACTGTAGGGGACAGGTAAATTTTATAACATCAAACGCATTCAATCCAAAGTCCTCCGAACAATAGTAAATGTTCCTTATTATGTCTCCAACTATACTTTGCACCACGACCTTAATGTTCCATTTATTTCAGACCTGATTCCATCCAAATACCACCAGGACCTCGTTCATCATCCTAATTCTCTAGCTCAATCCCTATCCAGCTCCACTTATCCATACAACCCACTTAAAAGGTTGACACGGTATATATATGCTGGAGTTCTGACACTGGTCAGATTCTCCTCTCATGTGCGGTCAGATTGGGGCTATGGCGCCATCACATTCTCTCTCGCCAGTGATGCGGCTGAGAGGGAGGCGCTGGGATCAATCGGACTCTGCTTGTCTTTCCTCAAGTGGAGGAACAAGCCCGGTCCGGGGTTCCCTATATGGGGTTTTTAATAGGAAGACAATATCGTTTCTATTCATCCCTATTGTAGGGTGAATGTAACAGTAATATTTTTTTCAAAAACTCACGGCCAGTAAATATATAATAGAGGGGATATGGACCAAAGATTTGATGTATTGTTCAATTAATTGAGATAAAAAATGTATTTTATTGAATTTTACAACTTTATTTTACATAAATACAATAAATAAAAGTGATGAATTATAATAAAAGGCGTAAAAATCTTGTCAAGAAACTACCCAGCGGTAGTACTTCGATGTTTATTTAAGTAAGTAGATCCCGAGGCCACCTTCTTTTCAATCGCCTCGGAGGGTTGTCAGGAATATGTGAGGTTGATAGGTTGCGGACAAGAGGGTTAATATGAGTTGGGAGTTTGGAATTAAACGTGGTATATCTGGTACAAGAAAGGTCTGCCACAAATGGGATATTAAGAGCGTTATAGATGATTTTATTTGTGACGAAATAAGGAGCATTTAGGATTTTGCGAATCATTTTGGATTGTAAGGATTGGATGCGGGAGGAATTAGATGGCTTAGTAGACCCCAAAGCTCGATTCCATATGTCCAGATTGGTCGGATGACAGTAATATAAATGAGCTTTTTGTAGTGAATTGGAAGTTTTGAAAGTTTGTCTAGTAAGTGTTGTAGTAATCAGTGTTAACGCCACTTATACCAGTATATTTAGCTTTTATAAATTCCTCACATACTTTGGACAAATGCAACAATCAGTATCTACGGGCAGTTTCTTGTCGTTTTAGTCTTGTGTGAGGGTTCCATGTAAGACGTTTGTCAAGATGGAGTCCTAGGTATCGGATTTGTTCAACAGGTATGAGTGGGGTATTATTAAAGGATACGGTAGGCCGGAGGTCATCGGTTTTCGACGAAGGGTAAAGGTAATTTCGTGGGATTTTTTATGATTTATTTTAATTCTCCAGTTCTGACACCATTCCTCAATAGCTGTAATGTGGGACTGAAGGGTTTGGGATGCAGCGGTTGGATCATTATGGACGGATAACACACAAGTTTCATCCGCATATATTGGGAGCACAGTGCTAGGATGGAGTGGGATATCAGCTGTATATACCGTATAAAGGATGGGACCTAAGATACTACCCTGAGGTACACCTGCAGACTGAGAATATATGGAAGAGTAGGAAAGGTTATGATTTACTTGGAAGATTCTATTAGTGAGGTAAGAACGGATTAAGAGAAAGTATGTTGAGGGAAGGAATTGACGGAGTTTATAGGGAAGTTCTGGGTGCCAGACTCGGTCGAACGCTTGTTCCACGTCGAGAAAAGCACCCGTGCAAAACATTCCGCGCTCCGATGTGGAGGATATAACATCCACCACACGGTGGCATTGCTGAATTGTAGAGTGGGATGTCCGAAATCCGAAGTGGTGGTCAGGAATTACGTGATTCATTTCTAGGATCGGATAAAGGCGGTTAAAAATGAGTTTTTCTAGAATCTTGCCCATGATAGGTAAAAGGGAGATCGGAGGGTATGAGGATGGATGTTCAGGAGGCATTTAAGGTTTTGGGATCATTTTGATTATTGACATTCTCCTAGGTTCAGGAAAATAGGTGGTTTTGGAGGGTGGCATTGAATATGAAAGTGAGGTAGAGGATCGCCTTTCGAGGTAGCTGTTTAAGGATAAAGGATGTAATGAGATCATGACCAGGTGCTTTTTTAATACGTAACTGATGGATAACGTTAATTATTTCGGAAGGATGAAGGGCTTTAGGTGGAGGGGACATTTGGAGAGGAATAGTTAGTTCTGCTTCAATATGATCAATATGGGTCGGATTAAAGGATTTCAGGATGTGGATTAAATATTTTGGAAATGTGCTCACCAAATATTGGAGTTTTTTCTTCATCTAATCGAGACCATTTAGAAGATTCGGTAAGGAGTGGGTGATTAAAGGTTTTGAATTTGAGCAGATTTTTGGTAGTTGTCTATAAAGATTTGTCAGTTGGTCTTAGGTTTTCTGTGTAGTCCTGAAAAGTTTGTATTTTGAAGTTTCTAATTTCAGTTTTGAGTTTGTTAGTTAGGTGAGTATAGTATGTTTTTGTCGGACGGGTATCTAGACCTGTGCCACTTAGCCCTTGCTCGCCGTTTCTCTGTTAATAATTTTTGAATGTAAGGCGGTAAATTAGTGTCGCGGGAATAATTATTATTGGGATGTGATGAGTTGTTACTATTTGCAATACCTATTGTTCCTGTCATTTTTTCTTTAGCGGAGTTAATTTGGTGTTCTTTCTTTAGCGGAATCTTTAAGTCAAGTTCGTTTTCTAGATCAGAGCGAAAGTTGTCCCAGTCAACATGTCCTGTAATCAATGAAGGAGGGAAGGATTTAGGAATAGGGTTTGAATGCAGGAGAAGCAGAACTGGGCTATGGTCTGAGGAGAGGTCTTCTAAGGATGTTACTGTACATTGAAAGGTGGG
>JAJSOM010000070.1:0-55041 GCA_023052935.1 Piezodorus guildinii
TCTACCATCTGAAGAGGTGAGGGCAACCCACAAGAGTTAGTAAACAGCGTATGCAGAGTGTGGGAGAGGTTGCCCATAGTGGAGGGGCGTAGTGATGGTTTGAGACCGCTAATTGATACAGGGAGTACCAGTACCTTGGTATGTAGAGAGGTGTTGAAGAGGTTGGATAAGGAGTATGAACTCAAGGTATGTAAGTGTTCTGTTATCACTTTAAGTGACCCGTGTAATGTATTGGGGGAATATGTATGGGATCTAGAGAATTTTACAGGAAAAAAGGTTAGCGCATTAGTTCACGTGTTGGAGAAACTTACTGATCAATATGATATTTTAATCGGGTGCGATGTACTAGATCGAGTGGGTTTTCATATGCAAGGTAAGAGCGGGATTTGGAAAATGACAGTGGGAGCGAAATCGTATCTCGGGAAATTAAAAACCACAGGGGAGGATCATCGTGTAGAGGTAGTGCGTACCGAGGTATCCGAGGTAGGATTGCTCTTGTCCGAGTTCAGTGATATCTTTTACAAGGAGGGTTGTCCATTGCCCGCGACTGGGAAGACTACACACGAGATAATATTAAAGGAGAACAAAGTCTCCTACACGAAAGGTCGGAGATATCCGCAAGCAATGACGAAGATTATAAACGAACAAATCCGAGATCTGCTTTCTCAGGGGATCATTCGGTACAGTACGTCACCGTTTAGTAGCCCATTATGGGTCGTGGAAAAGAAGAGGCAGGATAACCAAATAGATCCATCGTTTCGCCTTGTGAAAGACTACCGTAAGCTGAACGATAACACAGTGGAAGAACGGTATCCTCTTCCTAGGCTGGAGGATATGTTAGATCGTTTAGCGGGTGCTCGAGTTTTTTCCACTCTCGATTTAAAATCCGGGTATCACCAGGTGCGCATGCGTGAGGAAGATATAGGGAAAACGGCATTTACTTTTGGGAGGGGACATTACGAGTTCACTAGAATGCCGTTTGGTCTAAAAAAACGCGCCTCTCACTTTTCAACGATTGATGGATGAGTTTCTCCGTGGGTTAGGGGAAGATTATTGCCAAATTTATATGGACGATCTCATCGTTTTTAGTCCTTCTCCCTCGCGCCATATCATTCACCTCAGATTGGTGTTCGACCGCATTAGGGAATTCGGCCTAAGGCTATCTAAAGAAAAATCCCATTTTTTTCAAAAGGAAATAAAATTTTTGGGGCATCTTATCAGTGAACAGGGGGTCAAACCAGATCCTTCTAGGGTCGAAGCGATTTCTCGGGTACTACCACCAACTACTCTGAAAGAACTCAAAAGCTTCTTAGGGATGGTCAACTACTACCGTAAGTTTCTACCAAACGTTGCTGATACCATTTCACCCTTGACCGACCTCTTGAAGAAAGGTAGGTCCTTCCTCTTTACCGATGAACACATGACAGCGTTTCGGCGGTGTAAGGATGCCCTCATCGCGGAGCCGATTCTGGTGTTCCCCGATTTCCAAGTTGATTTCATCATCACAACCGATGCAAGCGAAAAGGCACTTGGGGCGGTTTTGTCACAAGATTCCGGTGGTGGGGATAGACCAGTAGCTTTTGCCAGCAGACAGCTATCAGAGGCTGAGTCCAGATATAGTGCTTTGGAACGAGAATTGTTAGCAATTGTCTGGGCGGTTGATCATTTTCGACCCTATGTATTCGGAAGACGGTTTACACTTCGTACGGATCATAAGCCGTTACTGTGGACGGATGGGCTTAAAGAGTCTTCGGCAAGGGTTGGGCGGTGGAAAGAAAAACTAAGGTCGTACAATTTTCAAATAGTTCACCAAAAGGGTACTCAAAATGTAGTAGCGGATTGGTTATCTCGGGCACTGTTTGCGAATCCTCTCCACGACGCGGGCCCTTCTAATGATGGGGTTAGGGACGGTTTTTCCCTCGGTGAGGAAGAAACGGCAGATGCTGATGAATTTCCTGAGCAACACGCTTGTCTTCCAGAGATGGATACAGTCGTAAATCATCACTCGCGACAAATTATCTGGAAAACTCACACTGAGGGCACTTCGCGGACTAAACATACAAAATACGGCCGTCACAGTATTATGACCGTGTGGACTGCTCCTTCCGTCTCACCGGTGGAAATTATTCCCATACTACACGATATTACCAAGCGGGGTAAGACCTACTATCTGTACGTAGGTAATAAGACTGTTCGCGTCGGCTATTATGAAATTCCACGGTAAGGGTCGTCGCAGTCCCAAGTCTAGAATCTTTTTCTTTTCTCCGTATGTTTATGCTGCGAACGGCACATCCATCCGTTCGCAGCATAAAGGATGAAATTCGACGTTTCGCGGCGTTCTCTTCTACAAGGAGGAAAAACGGAAATAGAAGCTCCTGTGTCGACTAAAAATCTGTCTCCTGTATTCTTGTCTTGCACAAAAAGTCGGCGGGAAGGGACAACAGTGACGGAGTCCGCCTTCTCAGTCATTGAAATCAGTTCCCCTGTTCCTTTGGTTTCCAGGAACAGGGTTCTCTGCAATTCTTGGCGTTCTCTCGAAACTTTTCGTGAAAATAACAGAATTTTTTTAT
This sequence comes from Piezodorus guildinii, assembly GCA_023052935.1. Lineage (NCBI taxonomy): Eukaryota > Metazoa > Arthropoda > Insecta > Hemiptera > Pentatomidae > Piezodorus > Piezodorus guildinii. The sequence continues at coordinate 2,571 of JAJSOM010000070.1, forward strand.
CGACCGTCGTTCTCCTCGGCTTGTTAATCGACTTCTTTGAGCTTGATTAACCTTGCGCTTCAATTCATCTATGACTTGAGTAAGTTTTTCTAACATTTCCCTAAGCTGAGTGACCTGGAGGTTTGTACTAGGGTGTTCGGTGTGAGTGGTTGCGATTTGATCTACACCGGGTTCATCTATTTCCGCTATCCTATCGCCCAACTTAGCTAGTTTCTCAATAGAAGTTTCCGAACTAACCGTTATAGTAGCTTGCATGCGTTCGGGCAATGCTCGTTCCCATATCGAGCGAAGAAGGAATATATATATATATATGTAGCAGAAGAGCCCCCTCTTCGTTGCAAGACAAATCTATAGAGGCTGAAATAATCGATCTTGAAAAATGTTTAATAATAAAAAACATGTGTTAAAGTGGTTAATAAGAATGATGTAGGTTATAACCTGTTCTGTGTTCGTAAATACGTTCTTTTATTTGTTCAATAAATATTGTGTACAAAACTTGTCAGCTTTTACACTGACCTGCCAAAGTCGTGACCCCGATCGGTAAGTTGAACATTATCTTTCGTTTTACTCTTTTTGGTCATAGTTTATACAAAAATGACTGGTAACAAATCCGAGGAAGGTATCCCCCAAGCCGCCGGCTTTTCACCCTCAATTAGGATTCCTTCCTTCTGGAAATCAGACCCAGCATTATGGTTCTGTCAAGTCGAAGCAGTTTTTACAACCAGTAAAATAATTTCGTCGAAAACAAAATTCCATATGATATTGCCCCATCTCGAGTACGAGATATTATCTCAAGCTTCAGATATCGTTACGGATCCAACTGATACGCTCTACGAGACATTAAAGGAACGCCTAATTGATACTTATGCCCAGTCTGATAAAACGAGGTTAAGAAAACTGTTAGAAGAAAGAAGGTTGAGTAAAGGAGAAAAACCATCTCACCTTCTTAACGAACTTAAACGATTGGCAGGTAAGTCAGTTCCCCAGACCTTCTTCGCTCGATATGGGAACGAGCATTGCCCGAACGCATGCAAGCTACTATAACGGTTAGTTCGGAAACTTCTATTGAGAAACTAGCTAAGTTGGGCGATAGGATAGCGGAAATAGATGAACCCGGTGTAGATCAAATCGCAACCACTCACACCGAACACCCTAGTACAAACCTCCAGGTCACTCAGCTTAGGGAAATGTTAGAAAAACTTACTCAAGTCATAGATGAATTGAAGCGCAAGGTTAATCAAGCTCAAAGAAGTCGATTAACAAGCCGAGGAGAACGACGGTCGATAAAAAAATTCTGTTATTTTCACGAAAAGTTTCGAGAGAACGCCAAGAATTGCAGAGAACCCTGTTCCTGGAAACCAAAGGAACAGGGGAACTGATTTCAATGACTGAGAAGGCGGACTCCGTCACTGTTGTCCCTTCCCGCCGACTTTTTGTGCAAGACAAGAATACAGGAGACAGATTTTTAGTCGACACAGGAGCTTCTATTTCCGTTTTTCCTCCTTGTAGAAGAGAACGCCGCGAAACGTCGAATTTCATCCTTTATGCTGCGAACGGATGGATGTGCCGTTCGCAGCATAAACATACGGAGAAAAGAAAAAGATTCTAGACTTGGGACTGCGACGACCCTTACCGTGGAATTTCATAATAGCCGACGTCAACCAGCCCATTATTGGAGCCGATCTCCTCTTTCATCACAATATCACCGTAGATCTCAAGGGACGACAATTAGTCGACGCCAAAACTGGAGCAACCACGAGTGGAACATTTGCAAGCACCACAGTACCAACTGTGTACTCTGTTCCATCCGGTGAGTGGTACTACGAGCTCTTGAAGAAGTACCCGTCTATAACTCGACCTACCACCATTCCGCAGGAAGCGAAGCATTCCGTGAAACATTTCATAGAGACGAAAGGTACTCCGGTACTGTAGTACTGTAAGGCCCGCCGATTACCACCAGATACAACGCTGCGCGGAAACAATTTCAGCAGATGATAGAAGAAGGAATCTGCCGACCTTCGAAAAGTCCATGGGCAAGTCCATTACACATAGTCAAGAAGAAAGACGGTACTATGCGTTTTTGTGGTGACTATAGACGCCTAAACGCCAAGACTCTTCCCGACCGTTACAGCGTGCCCAACCTTCAAGATATGAACACCAATCTGAGCGGCAAGAAAATCTTCAGCAAGATTGATCTTAATAGAGCTTATTACCAGGTGCCAGTAGCTGAAGAAGGTATCGAGAAGACAGCCGTGATAACGCCCTTCGGTTTATTCGAATTTGTGGTCATGAGTTTTGGACTTCGAAACGCGGCCCAGACATTCCAACGACTCATGGACAGCATCCTATGTCTGCCATATGTTTTTGTCTATTTAGACGATATTATGATAGCGTCTTCTTCCGAAAAAGAACACCGTTTTCACTTGGAAGAAGTATTCGAAAGACTGTCTATACACGGATTGACTATCAACCCAAATAAATGCATCTTTTGCAAACCCGAAATAGAGTTTCTGGGATTTGTCATAGATTCAGGAGGAATTAGACCTCTACCCTCAAAAGTAGGACAAATAGCTGAGTTTCCAAGACCGACTAACAAAGGCCAGCTACGCAGATTCCTTGGCATGATCAACTTCTATCGAAGATGTCTACCTAGAGCCGCCGAACATCAAAAGTCCCCACGAACTAGTGGGAGTCGCAAAAAAAAACGATTCAACGCTCTTGGAATGGACTCAGGAAGCTGATACTGCTTTTCAGCAATGTCAACACGACATCAGAGAAGCAGTAGCGCTAGCCCACCCCACAGAAAACGGATTCCTTTCCATTGCCTGTGACGCTTCTAATGCTGCCATTGGAGCTGTTCTCCAGCAACGAGAAGGTAACGAGTGGAAACCGCTAGGGTTTTTCTCAAAAGGGTTGAACTCCACAGAGCAAAATTACTCCACTTACGACTGAGAACTCCTCGCAGTACACCGAGCAATACGGCACTTCTGACCTTGAAGGACGAGATTTAGTGATTTTCACTGATCACAAACCACTCCTAAATATGTTCACCCAAATACAAGAAACATCGACACCAATGAGAATCAGATTGACTAATGATATTAGCCAATTTACGACTAACATCCAATACGTATCAGGAGCCGAAAATATAGTCGCAGACACGCTATCAAGGATGGAGGAGATAATGGTTGCAGACGACGTGGAAAATATAGCAATGGAACAAGAAGCCGATTCTAGCATCCCACAACTCTTCAAAAATCCCGTTCTTCGCCTCAAGTGGTTGGACACATCGGGTAAGAAGAAACTCCTCTGTGAAACCTCAACTTCCAAAATCCGTCCCTACGTACCGATGAACCTGAGGCAAGCGATTTTTACGAAATTGCACAACCTCAGCCATCCCGGAATTCGTGGATCGAGAAAACTAGTATCAGAGAGGTTTTTCTGGCCAAATATGAATGCAGACACAGGCCGCTGGGCCAGAGCTTGCATAGCCTGCCAACGGTCAAAGGTTCAACGGCACACCGTTACACCACCAGGAAACTTTCCTCCCACCGGCAGATTCGATCATATACACATGGATATCATTGGCCCGCTACCAACCTCGGAGGGAAAACGATATTGTCTCACAATGGTGGACAGGTATACCCGTTGGCCGGAGGCAGAACCCGTCGAAGATATTTCTGCAGAGACCATTTCAAAGACATTTTTCCGAACCTGGATCAGTCGGTTCGGTGTCCCATCTCGTATAACCACGGACCAAGGAAGACAGTTCGAGAGCGACCTATTTAAAAGACTGACGTTTATCTTAGGTACACGGCGTTTCCGAACGACCGCGTATCACCTCCAGGCAAATGGCTGTGTAGAAAGGTGGCACCGCACACTGAAAACGGCACTCCAAGCTCATCTCATTAATTCTTCGCGTTGGACTGAAGTTCTACCCACGGTTCTTCTCGGGTTAAGAGCAGCTAACCGCGACGACAACAATTGCAGTTCTGCTGAGATGGCCCTTGGACGACCGATCCGCCTTCCGGGGGAGATGTTGGTGCCTTATAAAGGAGAGGAAGATACTAATGGATTTCTGAATAATCTCAGAAACCACATGAATACGTTAAGACCGGCGCCACATCGTACTAGTTCGAAATCGATTTTTGTACACAAGGATCTTCGAAACTGTAGCTATGTATTCTTTAGAGATGACAGAATTCGACAGCCTTTCAGCCCGCCGTATACTGGTCCTCACCTCGTTTTTAAGCGTCAGGAAAAAACATTCGACATTGAGCTACCCTCAGGTCCCAAGACTGTCTCGATCGATTGGCTCAAGCCAGGATATCTCCTAGAAACACCTGAACTACCGCCCGTCACTGCCAACCAACGCCCGGACCTGCAAGGAGATCGGCAAATGACAATGATCCAGCCGCAGAAGAGACTCACACGCCTCAGATAAGATCTATCTCTCCTCAACTTGGTTTCCGCGACTGACTCATTGGGGGGAGTGATGTAGCAGAAGAGCCCCCTCTTCGTTGCAAGACAAATTTATAGAGGCTGAAATAATCGATCTTGAAAAATGTTTAATAATAAAAAACATGTGTTAAAGTGGTTAATAAGAATGATGTAGGTTATAACCTGTTCTGTGTTCGTAAATACGCTCTCTTATTTGTCAATTTATTTGTTCAATAAATATTGTGTACAAAACTTGTCAGCTTTTACACCGACCTGCCAAATATATATATATATATATATATATATATATATATATATATATATATATATATATATATATATATATATATATATGTAAATAAGAAAAAAATTCAATATCTCCAATCAATGATAAAGCATTTGTATGTTAATTGGTAAATAAAAATAAATTGAGAATAAGAGAAGTGTTTGGAAATCCTCAGAGCTGCGTAGCAGCGAAAAAAACCAACATCCCTATATATTGGAGGTCCCATTTAGACCTGTTGATAAATTGGGCCCCCTTCCCAATTTTCCAAGTCTGATCAACTCGTCTAAACAGCCCTTTAGCAGACAGACGGACAAATTAATGAAGAATAGAAGATAAAGAAAGAAACATTCTACCTAAAAAAATTAATTTTAATCATCTATATTAATTTAAACATTAGTAACTTTTTGCGTTGAAGCCAAAAGTCTTTTTGCATTTCTAACTACAAATGTTATATAACAACAAATATTCTCCATTAAATAACGGTCAGCAAATTTTTGATTTGAGTAATACCAACAGTGCTAGAGCAGGCAACAGTGCTAGAGCAGGCAACACTGCAAGAGTTGGTCAAATGTGTGACACTTTTGAGTGGATAAAAGTTACAAAATACTTAATTATATAGTATATAGTAGTAGTAGTATATAAGTATATATATATATATATATATATATATATATATATATATATATATATATACATATATATACTTAGCAAAGCGTGACTTTATTCATTCAAATCAATATAGCTTCTAAACTAAATGCAACAACTGTTCGATCCAAGTAACAGCAACAGAGCTAGAGTGTATCAAGCATATTTGAGAATAAAAAAAATATAAACCTTCAGCTAAAAGACATATCTGTGCCAAAATATGAACTAACTGCAAGTAAAAAATTTTATTTGTATAATTAGTTCTGTATTCTAAGACCTTTGATAGCTGTATCCTCCCAGTAGTGACATATGGTTCTCAAACTTGGTCGTTAACTAAGGCCCACGAGAGAAAAATCCAAGTGTGGCAGAACAGTATTGAGAGGAGTATTATGAAGGTAAAGTAAAGAGACAAAATAAGATGCACTAAACTAAGGAAAGAAACAGGCCTCAAAGATACAATTTTACAGTTGAGGAAAATTAAATGGAAATGGGCTGGTCACCTCTTACGTAGCAACGATGTTAGGTGGTCAAAAATAACAACCGAGTGGACGCCATATGATCTAAAAAGGAAGAGAGGCCGAGCAGTGAAGAGATGGTGCGATGTATTCAGGCTGACGATGGGACCCCTCTGGTGGAGAGACGCTAAAGACAGGGTTATATGGGAAAAGAAGTGGACAGAGCTCATGGACCCCGCTTCTCAACAGGGCTAGTCACCCAAAGAAGTGCTGACTACTACTCCCTCACGGGAAGGCCTGTGTAGGAAGAAAGACATAAAAGAAGAGTATAATAGTGTATGTGTGTGTGTGTATCCATGTAGATATGCATGCTATTTTATATTAGTAGTTATAAAAATAAAAACCATTTGTACATATGTAACTACTTATTTTGCATAATAAAGGCTATTTCAGTTCTGTATTATATACACATTATTTGACTTGGTCCAAGTTGACCTAGATGTTAGAATCTCTAAAGAATGATGGAAAAGAAACAAAAAAAACCTTCATTACTGAATTCATTACACCAAGAAGTGAACATTTTGCCCATTAAAAGCTTTTTTAGGAAAATAATAAAAAATATAAACAATTATTGAAGATAAAGAAAGTAAATATGAATGGCTATGGACGTTCATGGGGTTATGAGGAACATGATTTGATTTGTAATCTCAGTGAATATGTTTCTTGCTTGCTGTTGTTAGTGGCTCCTGTACTGCACAGGTAGAATGTTGAAATAATTGTACTTACACCATAAATTGATCTATCATAATTAAGTTTAATGTTAATAAATCATATTTTATTATAATGATTAAAAAAAAAAAATATTTAATTTAAAAAATCAACATGAAAATGGTTGTATGATTACCTGTTTACAGTCTGCACTAACAGCTAGGTGCTCTGCGTGGTTAGTTAACCTAGTAATTTCATCTTCTTGGTCAGCTACTGTACATCTTAGCTCTATTACCTACATTAAAATAAAAAAATAATCATCTAACTGATATGTAGGATAAAACTCATTCTTGTAAAATCAGTACTTTTACCTCTTTTAATAGTTCATTTTTTTCATTTTCAATTTTTTTTAATCTTATCAGCTTTGATTTGTTTTCATTTCTTTCTTTCTTAAGCTCTTCTAACTCCACTACTTTTGAAATTAACTCATCTATTTCCCAGTCCTAGAGCAATCAGTTTCTATAAGCATGTAATAGAAGAGTTGTCTAAGAAACATTTTTAGTGTAAATACAGCCTAACAAAAGCATTTTCTCATGGAAATAAAAATCAACGTACAACGTTATCTGAATTAAATAAATAAAATTAAAGTTATATTTTCCTTTAGCAATATCCTACTTACTCCTGTTGAACAGATTCGGTACTTAGGACTCCACCTCGACAAACGCCTAACATGGAATCCTCATACTAGACTGAAACGACAGGAAACTGCTCGTAGATACAGATTACTACAACACTTACTTGACAAACGCTCAAAACTTCCTACTTACTACAAAAAACTCATTTATATCACAATTATCAGGCCTATTTGGACCTATGGCATTGAGCTATGGGGGTCTACTAAACCATCGAATTCCTCTCGCATCCAATCCTTGCAGTCCAAAATCCTTCGTAAAATCCTCAATGCTCCTTATTTTGTTACTAATAAAATCATCCATAAAGACCTAAATATCCCATTAGTTGAAGACTTGGCCCGTTACAGATATACCTCTTTTCATTCCAAACTCCCTGCCCACTCAAACCCGCTTATCCGTGACCTCTCCTCCATATCTATTCCCGACAACCCACCGAGGCGCCTTAAAAGAAGATGGCCAAGAGACCTTATAACATAAGACATTGGAGTGCTACCAATGGGTAGTTTCTTCTCAGGACTACCATGTGTACTAATCATATATAAAGCCTATTTACTTGTTGTATTTATTTAATACAGTTTTAAATTTCTTTAAATAAATAAATAAAAAATAAAAGTTATATTTTATAGCTATGTTTTCCTCTGACATTAGCTCAACCCACAAGGGACTTTCTTGGGTGAGGCTAATATGCAATTTAACTATAATATAGTTGTAGGTTTCTTTTCTGATGATTTACAGTGCTATCATATAATATCATAACCATCCTGTCTTATTCTGCACTCCTTTCCATTCTCATTATTTTTTTCTAATCAACATTAGTTTCCATGCTAATTTTCGTTGATTCCTTCTGGGGGACTCTACGTTAGGTAGTTTGAGTTACGACATTTATTACCGAATATGACAAAGTAATTGGCAAAAACCAGTAGTGAGAAGAATGTGGGTTCTAGGTTTCTGCTGCCCAGGTGATAAGTCTGATTAAATGTACAAGTTAATACCAGAGTAGTAAATGATGCCTATAATAATAATACCTTCTTGACTAGGCTTATGATATGGCTTCATGAATCAAATAAAAAGGAGCTAATTCATGAAATTTCTAATATTCAACGATATAATATTGTTAATCTATTTAAATAAAAATATACATATATATATATATATATATATATATATATATATATAATATATATATATATATATATATATATATATATATATATATATATATATATATATATATATACATATATATATCAGAAAAAAAAAAATTAAACAGATACCGATAGATTAGCTGCACCACCACCTTTGAATTTTTCACTTTTACATTTCATGTGCTCTTTGTAAAGAGATTCATATTTTTCTTTAAAGGTTTTAAATCTCTCCAGAACTCCTTCAAGTGATTCAATTCTCAACTGAAAGGAAAAAATGCATGCAAAGAAAAATAAGTGAATCACACTATTATTTATAACTAGCTGTTGCGTGCGACTTCGTCTGCGTCAATTCCAGTTATTATGACCGCTATTAAGACGTTTTTAAAAGAATATATTGGGTTGTCCGGAAAGTTCGTAAAAATATTGGACAACAATTAAAATTGGACAGCTTAAAATTTGTTTATTTAATCTACAAAAATGGGGTTGGTCTTTCAAATTGAAGACCCTCTAAACCGCGAAAACAACTTCTGAACCGTGCTGTCAGCAATTGAATCGCTGCCATACACGGAACGAATCTTTCTTGCAGTTAGGGCTACGTTTTTCCCTCTTTTAAAAAGAACAGCATATTATTTCGAAAATGAACTGAGTCGTCACTCATGTTGGATTGCAATAAACTACTCTACTGATCCTTCATAAAGACGAATTCAGTGTGTAAATATAGTTAATTCCATGAGGATTAAAGGCATATAAATAAACATTAGCTTCGTGATTCATTTTAGTAGAAAAAACAGAAGGTAAATTTTATTTTAAAAACCTCTACCAACTTTTCGGACGACCCAATATTTTAAAGTATTTCTGCTTAAATAATATTTTTGGTTTTATTTTCTTGTGGCAGAAGAACATACTGATTTTCTCCTCGACCCGATCTTGACGTAAATCGATTCCTACGTGTTTAAATGCTTGCCCATATGATTTATTAATTGTTATGGCAAAAGATAAATTAACGGGAAATTGAATTATTTTAAAATTAAAAGGTAAATCATTTGGAATCGTTGGGATTCGAGGTCAATTTTCCCTGTTTTTTTCCCATATTTTCCCCTGATTCTTCGGTCCTATTGGTCGCAGCGTGATGTTATATAGCCTATAGCCTTCCTCGATAAATGGACTATCCAACACAAAAAGAATTTTTCAATTTGAACCAGTAGTTTCTGAGATTAGCGCGTTCAAACAAACAAACAAACTCTCCAGCTTTATAATATTAGTATAGATAATAAAAATATCTTTACTTTTGAAGAAGTCAAAAATATTCATTTAGATTAACAATGAATCCTAAGGTACCGTTAGCCAGATATGAATCAGACAAATTTGGTGCTTGACTTCCTGGAATGAAGAGGGAAGCATTCTCCAAAAGGTTGGAGGATATTAGGGAACCCTCTGGATTAGCTGTTTCTGAATGTTGCATGCTCTGTCAAACAGATTTTTTTAACCTTCAAAAATTTAGTTTTAGATCAATATGATATGGTTCCATATAATGCAAACGCTATTGATTGCAAGTCACGAAGGTTTTGGAGGGAATTACAGATTTGTTGGTCTAGATGGAGGAAGATTTTTCAGTATATCTGTTCAAACAAGAATTAGATTTTCTTTTTTTTAATTTTTTGTAAACTTTCATGGAACAATCATTGTTATACCTTTGGGTATGGGCAATAGCCATATGTAGCTTATTGGTCTACAAGTAAAGGGGCTGAATACCAAGATTATGGTACTGCAAGCGACTGGACCAATTGGTAAGCTTTCAATATCTTGGCTCTATTATAAATGATGACTTAAGGGAAGAAGAAGAGGTTAGAAAGCGAATAGCGGCTGGGAATAGAGCCTATTTCTCCATATCGAAGGTGATCAGGAGGTTGTGAGCTGTTCCACCATGTTTACAATATACAAGACCCTTATAAGACCAGTGGTCACTTATATGGTGGAGAAATGTGGACCCTCAACAATAAAAATATGAACCTACTAGTTAGGTTTGAAAGAGCATTCCATAGGAGAGTCCTGGGAGTTGTGTTTGAGGATGTTCAATGGCGGCGAAGGAAGAATAGCGAATTGTTCCAGCTTTACCAAGATATTAGTATCTCCACCAAAGTACAGAGATCAGAATTGTTTGGATATGTGTTCCGAATGGCCAGCGCCAGCGTGGTAGGCCGAAGGGTCGATGGAGGGATCTTGTAGGCAAGGATTTAAGGCAACTCGGGATCTCGCTGAGAAGAGCTACAGAGGAAGAATGGTTGGCGACTATTGGGCAGGACAAGAGTAGCTACATGCGTCTGGTGAGCCAACAGAAGATGAAGAAGAAGCTTGTAGCACATTTGTGTATTTTTCCCTTGTGATGTGATCATTCTCTTTGTTGGCAAGGATTTATTAATCTATAAGGTTCTGCTACAGAATCAACAGCAGGAAAAGAAATAATATCCAACTTGCAAGGCAGCAAAAGAAAAAACTTAAATAAGTGTACATATTGGGTTGATGCAAAATTTTTTTTTTTTTTTTTTTTTTTTTTTTATTCGTATATATTACAATTTGTCATAATAGACAATAATAATAGTGCTACAGGATCTCATTCATACAATATTTACAATATAAATAAAAGGAAAGTCAAATTACATAAAATAAAATCAAAATAAATAAACGTATACAATAACAAAATTAAGTAGACAAAATAAATACAAATAAATGAAGTTAACAAATAAATAAACAAATCATGTCACATTCATACCTATGTACAATATTTACAATCAGCTCGGGAACCCCAGACGGGGCTTGTCCCCCCACTTGTGGAAGGACAAGCAGAGTCAAAAGGATCCCAGCGCCTCCCTCTCAGCCGCATCACTGGTGAGAGCCAGCGGAAGCTAAGTGAGGGCGCCATAGCCACAATCACACCGCACATGAGAGGAGAATCTGACCACTGTCAGAACTCCAGAATAGTTGTTTACAATATGTCTCGGGGCCACTGCCGTTTCAACCTTCTAGGAGGGTTGTATGGATGAGTGGAGCTGGATAGGGATTGTGCTAGAGGATTAGGATGATGAATGAGGTTCTGGTGGAATTTGGAAAATTTAGATGGGATGCAAAATTAATGCAGGTTTTTAGTAGGTATTGTAAATACGCCATATCTTTACTTTAACCATATATATTTAATCAAAATAATTTCCATCTGAATCAAAGCACTTTTGCCAACGTTCAACAAGCTTTCTTATTCCACCAGAAAAAAAAATCCGAATCCCTGGACTCAATGAAATCACGAAAAGAATTTTCAATGTCGTCCTGGTTTTGAAAATTTGTCTCCCTCAAAACGTTGTCCAGATGCCTGAAAAAGTGGAAGTCTGTAGGAGAGAGGTCAGGTGAATAAGGCGGATGTTGGAGAACTTCGTAGCCCAACTCGTGCAGTCGTCGAAGCGTTGGTTGTGCAACGTGTGGTCTGACGTTATCGTGGAGCAGGATCGGCCCCTTCCGATTCATCAATGCTGGGCAAAGACGTTGCAATTTTTGATTCATGCTGTCAATTTCTTGACAGTACTTGTCAGCAGTTATAGTCTCACCTCGATTGAGAAAGCTGTAGTGAATAACACCAGCATTATACCACCAAACTGTGACCATAACCTTTTTTGGGTGCAGGTTGGGCTTCGGGAAAGGTTTTGGTTGTTCATCTTTGCCCAGCCATTGGCTAGAACGCCTTCTGTTGTCGTATAAGATCCATTTTTCATCGCAAGTCACAATGCGATCGAGAAATGGATCATTTTTATTGCGTGTCACAAGCATGGAGCAGATTTCAAAGCGGCGATTTTTTTGGTGGTCGTTTAATTGGTGTGGCACCCACTTGGCCAACTTTTTTACCTTACCAATTGCTTCCAAGTGGCGTACACTTGTGGATTGGTTCACACCGAGTTCCGCCGCCATTTCTCGTGTGGTTTTGGTTGGGTCTTCTTCCACTTCTGACCTCAGCTGGTCGTTGTCCAGAGCAAGATGACGGCCCCGACCTTCCTTGTCTTCGAGGTCGAAATCTCCTCTGCGAAACTTCTGGAACCAACGCTGCACCGTGCACTCATTAATAGCCCCCTGACCCCACACTTCATTAATATTACGAGCCGTTTGCGCAGCGCTGCGCCCTAATTTAAATTCGTAAAAATAAATTTGACGAAAATCGCACTTTGACATTTTCGATTCAAGACCTTTGAACACACTGAACAAGACGATTTTACTAAACAAATTCATGGTGAAGGAGAGGGTATTAGATAAGGTTTGTTTTGGTATAATAATGATCAATGTTAGGATTAGCTTTGTTTACACAATTGGAATTAAGATATTGCAATAGAGGAAACCTGCATTAATTTCGCATCAGCCCGATATATATAAATACATGCCCCATTGAGGTAGGTAGGTAGGTAAGGTGTTTTAGGGCGATAAATTTCTAGATTATTACGCCCGTTGTCCCATTGAAAATCTCCTATTTTTTTTTCCAAGTCGTTGAAAATAAATAAGCTTAGTAGTTTTCTTTTTTATATTTACCTGGAGGCAATTTTTTTCATATTTATGCTCCTCCAGTTGGTGAGACAATTCCGAGGTACTACTCGTCAACTGGTCCCTTAGTTGATCCCTTTCTTCACGAACCCCGGTGAAATATGTGTACTGTTGCGCTAGATCTCTCACCAGGTTCCTTAAGTTGTGAATTACTTCTATTTCATCTGTTGTCAACTAATATAATTCTTTATTTTAAGATGATGTCAAGCATTAATTAAAATAAAGTAATAATAAACATTAGTTTTATAGGAAAAAAAAAAAAAAAAAAAAAAAAAAAAAAAAAAAAAAAAAAAAAAAAAAAAAAAAACCTGTACCACTACAACCCATGAAGGGTCTTGGGCTCAGTACATAAAGAGATTCGTACTGTTTCAAGGCCAACGGCAGTGCAATGAGGTGATTAGGCCTTAATCGCGCTCAGCTGCCAGGTTTTCCCCAATTAATTTGGGTACCCACTTTGTAGAGGCTGGGTCTGCCCCAGGAGGGTCTCCATACCCTAGGGTCGCCCCCCGACTGAATAACCAGAATAAATAATATTCCGCCACAGCCGGGATTCGAACCCAGGACCCGGAGCACAGCAGACTAGCGCTCTATCCACTTAGCCACGCCGCTCCTTAGTTTTATAACTACATATAATTTTAAAATAATAATAGTAAATGAAGTCCTAATTGAAGCGATTCGAAAATGCACAATAAATTTGTATTATTCTTTAGTTGTTAGCACTTGCGTCGCCACTTATTGAGTTGTGTATTGTTGATGAAGATAACTATCCCTGATCTCATGTTTCAGCCTGCTTTCATTCCCGTCAGATAGTTGGAAGGAGAAAATAGATTGTACTGGATTGTGATTCTATGTTTTAGAATCGAATGTGACGTATTTGTACGTATGTTTTGCTGTTGGTGTATGTGTGCTGCGCGAGGATGTGGTGCTCGAATGTAAAGAAATGTGACCTGTTTGAATCTCTCGACTTTCCACATCTCTTCAGCATGAGTTGGTAATATGTAGGGTAACCCGCTTTTTCTTGATTGTGATTGGTTAGAAGTCTCCTAAAAAACTCTCTTAAAAAAACGAAAATATCTGGTGCGGGCAACACACGACTTTCAGTTACCTCCGTTTTTCTAACCGAATAAAGAATTTTCAAATACAGTTAGAGATGAAAATGAGTGAAACTAATAAAGAATTAATTAAATTGAATTTCTATAGAAACATGTGTTTTATCAAGTAATCTATTCTTATCCCGGAAATTCGCTGTGTATATTCAAATTTCTTTTAGAATAAAGTTTCGAAATTTTAGTGAGGATCTATACAACATATGATGAGAAAGATGGTTGGTGGTGCATTCATTAAATAGAAACACACATTTAAAACAAGTGCTATTTTAATTATGTGCCGACGTTTCGGCCTACATTGCGGGCCTTCAACAGGGTTGACTCTGAGACGGTGTCTAAAGAAGTCAACTTGACTTTCTTTCTTGAAGTGACTTCTTTAGACACCGTCTCAGAGTCAACCCTGATGAAGGCCCACAATGCAGGCCGAAACTTCGGCACATAATTAAAATAACACTTGTTTTAAATGTATGTTTCTATTTAATTACCGCACCCCCAACCATCCTTCTCTTCTAATTCTCAACGGTCAACAAAAACTCCATCATTATACTACATATGATGCGAAAATTTGTGATAAGAGATCTTTTCGTCTAAAACTACCGCAGGTGAACTCCTTTCCCACACAAAGGCTCGCCTTAGTGGGGTTATGACTTCTACTTGCATTGTAAAATTGTAGTCTGTATTTTGATTTAAATAAAGAAAAAAAAAAAAAAAGTTTTGCAATAATGTTTCATGTGGGTCATTCGTCCTTGTGCGTTCCGATGAAGTGTTCACCTTTTTTACCTTAAACGAAATATAAAGGCAAAGCAGATATGAATCTCTGGTCCCACACCTCTGTCGCATGTGAGTTTTTATCTCTTCAGGATTAGATTTATAATACTGGTGCTTTTTATTGTGTAGCGAATATTAATTAATCGTCAAAGGAAAACTTTTTGAAAATGATGATCAAGTCAAAAGTGCGTTTTCAGATTTTGTTTCACTTCAAAGCTCAGAGTTTTTCAGTTCGGGAAAATGTGAAGGGGGTGGCGTCACGTTGGGAAAAATGTGTAGAAAAAGAAGGTAAATACTTCGAATAAAATTATCTTGTTTTCATATCGTATTTTTAATAAAAATTCTTTACTTTGAAAAAGAACATTTCATGTGACACAACCCAATAGATTGAAAATCTCTCCGCATCAGCCAAAAATAACCAATATTTTTTAGTATGTCTTGGAGCAATTTGCTATTTACTGTCAATTATTTGGTTGATGTACTCCGTAGTTTGTTTTTGCATTTATCAAAGTTGATGCTTTGTAACTTGATTTCATAGCAAAGATTTCTTAAGGTTTTAGTTCTCGCTCTCATTAATCAATTAATATGATTATAAGAAATAATTTTACGTCCGAACTTCCGTAGCAAATTTGCCTGATGTGCTGTTCTGAATCCGTCAATTCGGCTTGGGCCTGGCAAGGATCCCTGTCTTGCAATATGTCATTTATTAGAGTGAGTTTTTTAACAGTATCTTCTAACAGCACGGCGTTTTCCTGAAATTATGAAATCATTACTTATTTATATCAATTTCAGTATTTGGCACATGCTTAAATTCTGATTTCAGTAGGAATACTTACTGTGACCCCCATTACGTTGAGTAGTTCCAGAATAGGTACGTAATTTCCGAAGGTGGTGACCTGTAACAAAAAATTAATATTAGTTCAAATCTTGTTTCATAAACCCAAAGTTATGACAGAATTATTGTGGACATGTATTTATGCTTCAATAGGAGACCAACTTTTTTACTTTCACTGACTATATATAGTAAGGAAAAGTATTGCGATCGTGAAAATTGATCGGCAATACACATTTTAGGGTCCCCTGAGTCCAAATAACCAAGTACCGCAAAAAGGTGTGTGTGTGTGTGGTATCTTCAGGGCGGAAACGGTAAGTCCTATGAAGCTCAAATTTCATATTTAAGACATTTGTATATTTATTGTTGTATATTTATACGCCCGAGACGTTAAAAAACCTTGTTCATCAGAATGAGTTTACCAGAAAAGCTACTTTATACCATGCATTTTGCACCTTTTTTCTATTTTCTCGAAAACGGTTCCGACGATTTTGGTTAAACTCGCTATATCGATGTAAAATTTAATGGGCTTTAATATCATGTAGGTTTCATTCAGATTAAAATGGTCTGACAGGGCTTAAATGCCGATATTTTAAATTTTCTTCCTCTAAAGTAACTTTAATTCTGTTGAATCTATAAAAATAGCTATATTATCTTGTTACCACTGATGAAAAACAGGTAAATATCTAAATTGAATGAATTCGATACATAACTAAAGGATAAAACAGAAAAAATATATTTTTAATGCAATTTTTCGTTTTTGAACATAAGAATATTAATATACATGTATGATATACCGTTGGAAAGCTAAAGATTTTAGAAAAATACTATCTCATTCACAAGCCTTTAAAAGTTAATAAAGAGTGAAGAAAAGAAGATGAAACTAACTGATTTAGATAATAATATAATTTTAGATTTTTTAATAAAACACATGTTTCTATAGAAATTCAATTTAATTAATTCTTTAATAGTTTCGCGTATTTTTATCTCTGACTGTATTTGAAAATTCTTTCATTGATTTTAAAAATGGAGGTATGTGAAAGTCGTGTGTTGCCCGCACCAGATTTTTAAAAATACGATGACTTCAAAGTAAGCTAGAAAAAAATAAATTATTTCTTTTATGATGGACATTGCGTCGAACATTGACATGTTTTTATTTTGTATAATTTTTTCCCATATTATTCAAGTAATGCTACTATAAATTAACTGCTGTCTCGTAACTCGTAACCAGAAGAAATTCTCGACCTTAGCCCAAAACGTGGACAGGGCATTAAATATTCGTAACCCTTTGTTATGTATCTAACCTTACACTACCATCATTCATCTCAATATAATTATATTTCTTTTTTCTTTTTTTATGTCAATAGAAAGATCGTTTAGGAAAGAGCAATGTTCATGCCGAAGCTGGAATTCTTATTTCCCTCCTACAGCAGTCATTTCCAAAAAGATTTAGTATAGCGGGTGGTGATGTTATGAATACTTAATTTACAACACTTGGTTGTGTTCTCGTCTCGTCCTTCGGAGGAGACTTAAGTTAGTTGTCCCAAGCTTTTGTGATTTCAGGTACTCTTATCTCTGTTCTAATAAAACATGGATTAGCAAAATTAAGGATTCCCACTGTAGCATCGTCCGATTAGCCACAGTAACATACAAGTTACGTTAGATGAATAGACAAACAATCTAATCTTCAAAAAAGGGTAGGTATTCTTCTATTTTTAAAAGTACTAGAAGACTAAAGACGTCTTACAATCGTAGTGAGCGACCGGAGGTTGGTACACATCGACGTGTGGGTATTAAAGTCTGATCTTGATGGGAATTAGAGTTTTTCAATTCAATCCACTGATTTTGCAAAACAGTTTTAAATGATCATAGTTTTGTTGCTACAAGACAAGAGACCTTCTTAAGACAGACTTAATTTGCTCATTCGTTATAGAACTAATATTGTCGTATTCTTGCCGTAATGCGAATACAGGCTTAAAGAAATACAAAATTTGCAAGTTAATTAATTACAGAAAACTTGACTTACGCATTCATTAACGACGTCTCGGATATAAGTTCGTTGATCTGTGGGATCGGAAGACCACGCTCTGACGTCAGTGCAAGAAGCGTGGGCTTTGAGCCTGGCATGACTTCTCTTCCGTATGAGCCTGAGGTGCTTCCACGAACACGTCATAAACATCCGCTCTTTCTCATCGATATACAGCGTCATCTTGAAGAAGGATGAATTTCACTCTCTTGTCGATTTCGTTTACCGAGGCTCAGTTTCATATACGAATTTTATTTATCCAGAATGGATACAAACCAAACAACTTATAGAACCATTACAGCACAAATCTAATACAACATATGATACATTTAAATAGTTGCAACGAATGATTCGAATTGTGTTCATATTTTCCGTTTAATGGCCTATCTTGGGCGGAATTTCACAGGGCTCTCTAAAACGAATGATGACAAATGCTTGGCAGATTGAATTGTCCCCGGTGGAGAGATGAATGCGTATCGAAACGATTTGTATTTGGTATTCTGCCGTTTCGGTAAGATTAATTGTGTTAGCCCAAGCACAATCTACTCCGCCATTGCTATAGGATTTGTCGCCTCATCCCCTACCCCCTTCCCTCTGGCTTAAATTCATCCAGATAAATCTTCAACAAAGCCACGGTACATCCTTTAAATCGTCTCTGATTCAGTCACTCCTCGGGAGAGTTTAATTTATTTCTGAACTTCGACGACGGTGCAAACTGGTACAAAGGATTGCACAAAAGTGGATAATTTTTATATTGCGGAAAATTTAAAACTAACCACAAAGAAAGTTGTTTGCTTTTGAAATTAGCCGTTTTACAGGTAAAAAAAATGTTTCTTACTCAGTTTTTCCCACTTTAATTTATGATCAGTCTTGTGGTGAAGTATCATAATTTGCTTCCCTGTTTATAAAATAAGCCAATGTATCTTTATATATAGTTTTCACTTCTTACTATAGCATTTCCAAGTCAATTGTAACCTTTTCCAAGTCAAATGTAACTTTTCCATTTCAAATGTAACCTTTTCCATTTCAATTGTAACCCTTTCCAAAGCAAATGTAACCATTTCCATTTCAAATGTCACCTTTTCCATTTCAAATGTTACCTTTTCCAAAGCAATTGTCACCTTTTTCTTCACTTCTAGCCTTAAATATTTAACGGAATACCGTTTTATTTATTTATTTATTGAAAAATAATTAGTTTAATTAAAATTATGACATTTTTAATAATTTTGGCATATCCTATCGACATTTTTTTTTTTTTAGATATTTGATATCAAGTTCTGTTTTTTACGAGCTAATGTTTAAAAAAATTTATCTCAAATTTACTTTCAATGTTTTTTATTGATATAGAGATTAATTAATGTGCTTTCGGGGGGGCTATGATTACGTTCTTCCACCTGTATTTTTTATAGCTCTCGCTTATTTTAACTAAAATTTACTTTTTATGTTTTTTATTGTTACAAGGCTCGTTGATAATTAATAATTGATAATAATTGAGACGTTGATTTCCAAAAGGTACTAAAGGACATTTTTTATGAAATTGATATTTTGTCATATTTGTATTCTCATCATTTAGTTTTATCTAAATATTCTATTTGATTTTATCTAATGAATTCTCAAGTCCTTAAAAAACGCGATTTAGAAATGCGGTCATTTTCTAAAAGCACTAATTACGCATTTATTTTCGTTCCAAATCATTCTAAAAAAATTCATTTCATAACTTTAATATGATGTTATTATTATAGTAAAAGCATAATTCTAAATTTTAAGGCAAAAAGACCCAAGTTAGCTAGTTTAATAATGAGAGATTTTCGCGCTTCCTGTAAAATTTCCTAGAATGGATATAGTACCTTTTGGAAATCAACGTCACAATTGTGTTTTTGAGTCTTATAATTACGTTTTTTGGGTTTTGTTTTTTTACCGCTCCCGCGCATTTTAACTCAAATTTACTTTTAATGTTTTTTGGTGATATAGGGATTAATTAATGTGCTTTCGGGTGGTTATGATTACGTTTTTTGAGCTTTATCGCTTATGCGTATTTCAACTCGCATTTACTTTTAATATTTTTTATTGTTATAGAGGTTGCTAATTGTATTTTTGAGTCTTGTGATTACGTTTTGTAAGCTGTAAAAAAAGTTTTTTCATAACCCCACGAAAACGCAAGTATAGATCCCTATAACAATAAAAAGATTAAAAGTAAATACAACTTAAAATGCGAGCGAGCGATAAACAAATACAGCTTACAAAACGTAATCACAAGACTCAAAAATACAATTAGTAACCTCTATAACAATAAAAAATAGTAAAAGTAAATACGCACTGAAAGTTAAATTTGACTTGGAAAAGGTTACATTTGAAATGGAAAAAAGTTACATTTGACTTGGAAAAGGTTACATTTGAAATGGAAAAAAGTTACATTTGACTTGGAAAAGGTTACATTTGAAATGGAAAAAAGTTACATTTGACTTGGAAAAGGTTACATTTGAAATGGAAAAAAGTTACATTTGACTTGGAAAAGGTTACAATTTATTTGGAAAAGGTTACAATTGACTTGGAAATGCTATATATATATATATATATATATATATATATATATATATATATATATATATATATATATATATATATATATATTTGAGACATACATGACGTCTAATCTTACAGATGATAATCAATCTTTTCTAGCCAAGAGTGAGTCGAACGAGATTCACTCAGTCGGACCACTACAAAATAAAAGTCAACCAGATCAGGCCGGAATCGAACCCGCGGTGTGTGACTTTGAAATTTCTTTATTTACCTAGTTTTGTAATATATTATAAGGGAAAGGATTGCGTTTGTGAAAATTTTAGAATTTTAGTTTTTCTCGAAAATACACGTTTTAAAGTCCCCCAGTGGTCTGTGTATATATTTACGGCAAGCATACCTATTTTGATTAAACTAGTTACACCACTGTACAATAGACTCAAATATCATGTTGATTTTGTCCTCATTGGAAACATTCTATAAAGTTAGAATCGGTCACAATTACTCCGATAAATTTGAGGTGTGATCGGGTTTGAAACAGGGTGACTCCTTGTCACCTGTTTTATTTAATATAGCTTTAGAATATGTCATAGAAAAGGTGACGTGTACCGAGAAAGGTTTAAATATGGGTGATAAGATTCCGGTTTTGGGGTATGCCGATGATTTGGTACTGCTAGGTGAAGACACGGAAACCATACAACTAAATACAAGTGCGTTAATGAAAACCGGTAAAGAAATACGACTCGAATTAAATACCGATAAGACGAAATATATGATTAGTAGCAGAAACGGTGGCGATTTTAGTGATATTGATATATCAGGGCATACTTTTGAACACGAAGAGAAATTCAAGTATTTAGGTTCAATGATAACAAGAAAAAATGAAATCCAGGAGGAAATAAAGGCCCGGTTAAAGGTGGGAAATGCGTGTTATTATTCAGTTGCTAAATTACTTAGCTCGCGGCTTCTGTCTAAAAACCTAAAGGTTCGAATTTATAAAACTATTATTCTCCCGATGGTTCTTTACGGATGTGAAACGTGGGCGCTTACTTTAGAGAATGAACAACGACTTAAGGTTTTCGAAAATAAGATACTTCGTAAAATATTTGGTCCGAAAGGAAATGAAGCCACTGGGGAGTTTAGAAGGTTGCACAACGCAGAATTGCGGATCTTGTACCCTGTGAATATAATTGAGTTGATAGCATCGCGGAGACTCAAATGGGCACGTAAAGTTGTTGGGCTTGGTGAGAAACGGATTCCGAGAAAGTTGATATTCGCTGAACCGACTGGTAGACGTCCGAAAGGTAGACCGTAGCGTCGTTGGGAGGATTGCGTTAATGCAGATCTCGGGGGCTTGGGCTTGACCGGCGAACATTGGACGAGTCTTACAGGCGAAGTTTGGTGGTATCGGCATAGAACCTTCGGGTTCGGTAAGCCTATTATTATTATTATTATAGAGAGTTATTTATATATTAATTTATTTTTCCAAATTTTTTTCTTCGGACTTTTCTTTGATGTTCAGATGAAGGCTGTTGGGGAAGCCGTAAATTGAATATCCATTATAGGGCTTAGAGGTGGTTAGTATTCTGGTTGCAGGGATTAGTTTGCTCCTTGATAACTCCTAATGGTCCCTGCAACTTGCCCCAAATTAAATCAAACTACAAGTCCCCAACTCGTTTCGTCTCCCTGGTCTTCTTCGTTCAAGTTGGTAGGCTGACGCGCAACAATATAACTTTGAGAAGAAAAATACTTTCTATCAATATATTTAAGCATGCACCTTACAGTAGTTATTTAACATACATGAAAAACTGAGTAAAGATACAAAATATAAACGACCAAAATATTAATAACTCATTTTTGATATAACACGAGCTATCTAGTTTTTCACGACCGCCACAGATATATAAACTTTACAAACATCTATGATATGTGAGTTGTTTTCTGTATGCTGATTTAATTTATTTGATTACTGTTTTACTTTCAGTTAATTAATTGATTATGGCGGGAAAAAACCCCAGCGAAACATAGACTCAAATACAAACTGTGTAAATAAGCCAATCCTGCCAAATTAGTCAGTAGAAAACAGGCTTATTCTTGCTAGATGATTACAGTATTGCTACATTTAGTATATATTTATATTATAACTTACCAATATATATGAAATATTGAGTTGTCTAAATTCCTGAACAGGTGGCAATCTGTTGGAGACAGGTCGGGAGAATATGGTGGGTGCGGAAGAACTTCGTAGCCCAGTTCTTTCAATTTTTGCACGGTATGTTTTTAAACATGGGGTCTTGCTGCCGCTCAGTGAGATCATGAGGTACCCATGTATCGAGCTTTTTTAATTTCCCAATACACTTTAAATGTCTGGAAACGGTAGATGCACTTGCATTTAGTTGTGCTGAGAGTCCTTTAACTGTTTGGTAGGGGTTTCCTTCTACTGTATGTTTGAGGACATCGTTGTCTATTACGGACGGAGGTCTTCCTCGGGGCAAGTTTTCCAAGACGGTATCCTCAGCTGAAAACTAAGCGAACCGACGGCGAATGGCACGTTCATTAACACTCCCTTACCCAAACACCTTGCAAATATTTCTAGCGGCCTCAGCTGCTGAATGGCCGAGTTTAAACTCGTAAAAATATATTACTCGAAAATCGCGTGTTTCCGTGTTCATATTTGGAAGTATACTAAAAAGTGGGTAATTGATTGGGAAGCTAATGTTTATAATACAAAGGTAGAGGATTAGTAACTGTTTACTTTAAATATGTAAACATTCGGAAGAAAACAACAGAGACCGGCGAAATCCTTTATGTATTTCAGAAACTATAAAAACGGACATTTCTTGTGAAACAACCCAATAGTTATATTATTTAATCTAAATCATATGTTACAAAAAAAATGAAGAGACGTTTAATTAAAAACAACTTAAAAATATTTTAACTTAATTAAAAATATTTTTCAAAAACAAGTATATTTAATATTTTTTTTTTAAGTCGAGGTAAGTGAAATTCGTGTGTTGCCCGCACCAGATTTTTTATCAATGTTTAGGAATATTATCTATGTTATTATTTTTAATATTTCATTTCTACTTTTCGATTTTTTTTTCTACTTTACGATATTCAAATGCAGGTTTTTGAAGTTTCTTTTAAATACAATACCTTTCAACACGACGAACTGTTTACGTTTACTGGATTATTTATTTGTATAAAACCCAACTCTTATCAATCCTCTTTTAAGACGATAATTTTTGTTTACTTTACTAATATGTGTAATGTTTGTATAATTTTATTTTCCAACATTTCCAACAAAATCAGCTAACCAGAAGAGCCACTTTTTACCATGCATTTTGCACCTTTTTACAATTTTCTCAAAAATGGCTCCAATAATTTTGATTAAACTTTATATTATGACCAGGATATTCCACTTCAAAGTTAATTAGAAGGGCGCCAGGCTGGTTAGGCCAGATACAGGTAGCTTTATCCACTTTTGGTGCTAAATAAGGAAAAATAAAATTTGGTACATACCCTGTCATAAAAAAAGGTAATTTGCTTTTCCAGCTAAGCTCAGCGAGAAGGGCTGGGTTAGTTTGTTTTGGGCATGCAATGCAACTATCAAAATACTTCTAATATAGTTTATTTTCTATCTACAAAATAAAATAAATGCAATTACTACCATGCAACAATTTATGTACAATATTAAAATATTTACAATCAGTATATACAAAAGGTAATGAGCAACAAACAAAGAAATGAACATATGACAAAATAAAAGGAAGTTTTACATAAAGGAAAATTAAAAGAAAAGATAAGGAGATACAGGTAAGTTATAAGCTAACATAGGGAACAAGAGGTAAGGTTACAATGGAGCAGGTTCTGCCAACCGGTGCCGACAACCGCGACCGGTTACACCTCCCTTCCTTTAGGGAAGCGTGAAACCTCACGCTGAATTTATCTTTGGAACGGCTTCAGCTGTCCGGCGTGTGCGCTGCCCACGTCATTGCCATCTTCATCCTCCAACTGAAAGGTGTTGGCCGACGTCTTCCTCCGGATCTTGTAAGGTCCTTCGAACTTTGGGGCCAGCTTAGCCGCAAAGCCCTCCGCTCCTGATGATAAGTGATGAGCCTTTCTAAGGATTAAGTCACCTACTTTAAATTTGTTTTCCCTCTTGCGCAAATTATAATACCTAGCTTGCTTAAAACTAGAAGTACATAAATTTTTCTCAACAAGTAATTTTAGTTCGTTTAATTTATGCAAATGTGCAGTCCAGGTAGAGACAGTAAGAGGGATTAAACTATCGGAGCCTGCATTACCAAATTGAGTGTTGGGAGCTACTAATTCCCTACCGAAATTCAAATACGCTGGAGTGCATCCTAAGGAAGCGTGCCATGACGTGTTGAGTGCAAAGTTGAATTCGGGAAGATATAAGTCCCAAGTTTTGTGATTCTCTCCGACAAAAGAGGCAATCATTGTCTTGATTACACGGTTAGTCCTTTCAACTGGATTTGCTTGTGGCCAATACGGTGGAGTTTTACTAAGAGTTATACCAAAGCTCTTGGCAAGGTCTTCCATAATTTTATTGACAAACGGGGTGCCGTTGTCCGTGTGAAGTATTCGAGGCGTACCCCACTTAAAGATAATAAATTGACGAAAGTTTTTAGAGACTGTTTTGGCGGTAGCTGTCCGAAGAGGGATGATTTCAGTCCATTTCGTAAAGGTATCCAGGAAAACGAGAAGATAGCAAAACCCATTCGATGACCTGGGAAATGGTCCCTGGATGTCTGCGGCAACAGTGTCCCAAGGCTTAGTGAATTTTCTGAGATTCATTTTACCTACGCCAAGACGCTGTTCAGGCTTAGCTAGTTGGCACACCTTACATCTTCTTACATAATTTGAAATTGCACGAGTCATTCCAGGCCAATAGTAAAGTCGAGCAATTCTTTCTTGCGTCTTTTCGATCCCTAAGTGTCCAGCTTCGGGACGGTTGTGATTCTCGTGCAACACCTCCAGTTGTTGTTCTTCGGGAAGCACTAGTTTCCAAGATATAGAGTCATCTTCTAATGTTAACTCAACATCTTCCATGATGTGTCGATATAAATAGCCGTCTCGAACCTTCCAATCTGGGTGGTCTTGAGGCCGCTCAATAACATTTCCACATTTCTGTTTGTACCACTCATCGGTACTGTTAGTATCCCATGGAGGGCTGAGGGTGCAAAGTGAGTTGATGATGTTCGACTCACTATTCTCCATGCAGACGGGCGGTAAACGAGAAAAGAAATCCGGTAATGAATGAGCGGATCCCTTACGATATATAACTTCATAATCGTAACCTTGAAGTTCCAAAGCCCATCTAGCGAGTCGTCCTGAAGGATTTCTCAAATTATTCAACCATTTAAGGCTAGCGTGGTCCGTTATTACCTTAAAATGGTATCCCTCAATATAAGGCCGAAACTTCCTGATGGCCCAGAGGACGGCAAGACATTCCTTTTCGGTAACACTATAATTTAATTCAGGACCTTGAAGCGCTCTACTAGCGTAAGATATAACTTTTTCCTGATCTTG
Source organism: Piezodorus guildinii (assembly GCA_023052935.1). Classification (NCBI taxonomy): domain Eukaryota; kingdom Metazoa; phylum Arthropoda; class Insecta; order Hemiptera; family Pentatomidae; genus Piezodorus; species Piezodorus guildinii. The sequence goes on from JAJSOM010000070.1 coordinate 28,322, forward strand.
AATCCTCTGCGTTAGTACAGCACCTAAGCCTACTGAACTAGCATCCGTTTGTAAGAGAAATGTACTAGAAAAGTCAGGCCTAGCTAAAATTGGTGAAGAAGTGAGTAGAGATTTAATAGTTCTGAAAGCTTCTTCTTGATCTTCGGTCCATATCCATCTTTGTCCTTTCTTCAAGAGTTGCGTTAAGGGCTTTACACAGTCGGCAAAATTAGCCTCTTGAAGCTTCTTAAAGACAAGTTTCAGATAATGGAGATGATCATTAAAGGTATTTGTTGCTATGACTATATCATCTAAATAGGCAAAGCAAGCTGGAGCCATATCGGGAGTGATTATTTTATCCAGGAGTCGTTGAAAGGTGGCAGGAGCGCCACACAATCCATAAGGTAGTCTCTTAAAGTGAAATAGTCCTCTACCTAACACAATGAACGCAGTGATCTCTCTACTCTCTGGTGCCAGCGGAATTTGGTGATACGCTTGAGCCAAATCAATTTTCGATAAATAACGGCAGGAGCGTAGTTGATCAAGTAGGCAGGTCATATTTGGTAAAGGATACACATCCTTTTTCGTCACAGAGTTGACCTTGCGAAAGTCAACGCAGAATCGATATTTCCCACTTGGTTTTCTAACCATTACTATGGGACTGGACCACGGTCTATGCGATGGTTCAATTATATTCTCTTCCAACATCCTGTCAACTTCTTCGTTGATAGCTTCCTGAAGCGCTGGAGACACTGGATAAGCCCTTTGTTTAATAGGTTTGTGGTCGCCCACATCAATGATGTGTTCGGTTAGAGTTGTCATCCCTTTGGCGCACTTGTCAGCTTGAACTCGTACCTCCAAAAGTTCTTCCAACTCGGTGGCTTCCACTGGAGTCAACTTCTTAATACCTATCTCATTCACGAAAGGTTTTGAAGTATTCGAAGAAAAGGTATACCTGGTGTCAGGCTTATCCTTAAACCACCATATACCGCAAGAGATATCAATAATTATCCCAAATTTCTTTAGGGTATCCAATCCTAACAAACATGGTACAGATAGCGTTGGTAGTACGGCAAGGAAAATATCAAATTTATGGTCCTCAATGCTGGCAGAGAAGGCAACAGCAGTACGGACTTCTTCTTCTATACCATTAGCTAAAGTTACTCGGTAAGGTTTGATCTCTAAGTAGGATAGTTGGGAAGTCTTTAACAATGTAAGTCCCTCTGATCCAATGTAAGAATGTGTTGCTCCAGTATCAACAAGAGCAGGTACAACGATATCGTCTGAAAATAAATTTACAAAATAGCGATTTTCCCCTCTGTTAATTGTTGAAACAGAGTCGGTAGTCGATTCCTTTAGTTCTAAATAAGACATTTCGGAGTCATTTAACTTAGTAACATGGTCAGGCGAGACTCCACCAATCTGACCACTTACTAGTTTTCCGACCTTTTGCATGAAGGACATTTACGGCAAGTCACCCCTCTCTTACCGCAACGATAGCAAAATAAGGCAGTTCTCTCCTTTTTACATTCTGGGTAGCGATGGCCTACATCTAGACAATTCCAGCAAATATGAGAGCTATCCTTATTTTCGGAACCCCTTTTCTGGCTTCCTGCGGCAGTCGATAAAGTTGTATTCTTGTCCTCTTTAGAAGGTTTGGGTTTCTCCTTTTCCATCTTCTTGGAAGATTCAACTGAGGATACAGATTTCAAACTGGACTTACCAAAATGTTTATCTAACGGTACATAGGCTGCTTCTGGAACGAGGCATTTATCTTTAGTTGGAGGTGGACGAAACGTTTTCGAACGATCTTGTATCCTTTCAAAGACTTGTCCCGCTTCAATTAATTTCGATAAAGATGAAATTTCCGAAAGCCTAATGTACAGCTGATATTTAGGCAGCATATTATTATATGCGATCCTTACCTGTTCAGCATCCGAAAGAGGGTGTTCTTTTCTTTTAAAAAGTGTTTTAAGGCAAATTATGAAATCAAAAATATTTTCATCTTCCCCCTGAGTTCGCCTATCAATTTCCTTATTAAGTTTTTCCTGATAATCGTAAGGAAAGAAGGTTTTTCGGAACGAAGATTCAAATTCATCCCAGGTGTTCCAGGAGTCCCTCTCAAGTCGGTACCAATTTAATGGTGTCCCCTCCAATAGCTCCGGGAGGTAGTTAAGCATATCCCAATCATCGATTTTCCATGCTTTTTTTTCTATCATTAATTCTTAGTAAAAAGTCTTCTGCGCTAATTGAATTCGATCTACTACAAAATTTAACATCGAACTGAGGAAAAGAGTTATGAGATAAGAAAGAAAAGTTAAACGGAGAATATTTTTGGGGAGACGCTGAAGCCCCTGGCGACACTGAGCTTTGTTTATCAAAAGGCATATCGGCTGTTATAGCAGTTTGAGAAGACACAGTCCACAAGTTTGGATATTTTATGAAATGGTCTTTTAAACGTTGTCTTAACAATTCAACTGTGCCCTCAGTTGGTAATTTAAATGATTGTAAAAGTTCTATCAACTCTTCCTTTTTATTTTGAAAGATCCAGTTAAGTTTGGGCTTTAGTGATAGTGAGGGATCTATTGTTTCATTTGTTGGCTCACTCATAGATATATTAAAAAAACACAAGCAAATTAATAAAAAGGTAATGCAGAATATTAATAATAACTGTGATTTAATTAAATAAGTAAAGGAAAAGTGACTTTAGTTGTTCTCTACCTGGGTATTATAACCTTAACTAACCAGTAAGTTATTTACAAGTTTCAATAAACTAAAAATGTAACTCCACAATAGAAAACATATTAATCTTAATACAATAAAACATAATTATATACTCTAATCATAAAACTAATCAACATTAAGCTAATAAAACACAAAGTGAAACTAACAAAACAAAATTATAACCTTACTTGCTGTTATTAAGACAATTATCTCCAATAACTTAATTTTAAACAAATAATAATTGAATTGAATTTTAAGAAAAGGTATATCCTTGTTAGAAAGAGATATTAGCAATTGCTTAAACAAAATAAAATACTTATCACTTAAAATGAATATATACATGCATATTAATGAACCAAATTGTTTCTAAACTCAGTAAAACTGCTTCTATTTCATTAAATAAACAAAATAAATTAAACTAAATAACCACTAACGGTAATAATTATAATATAAGATAATAAAAGAAAGAAATTACTTTACAAAAGGTATTGCATTAGCATTACCAGGCCCATAAGTTGGTCGCCAATTATTTTATGACCAGGATATTCCACTTCAAAGTTAATTAGAAGGGCGCCAGGCTGGTTAGGCCAGATACAGGTAGCTTTATCCACTTTTGGTGCTAAATAAGGAAAAATAAAATTTGGTACATACCCTGTCATAAAAAAAGGTAATTTGCTTTTCCAGCTAAGCTCAGCGAGAAGGGCTGGGTTAGTTTGTTTTAGGCATGCAATGCAACTATCAAAATACTTCTAATATAGTTTATTTTCTATCTACAAAATAAAATAAATGCAATTACTACCATGCAACAATTTATGTACAATATTAAAATATTTACAATCAGTATATACAAAAGGTAATGAGCAACAAACAAAGAAATGAACATATGACAAAATAAAAGGAAGTTTTACATAAAGGAAAATTAAAAGAAAAGATAAGGAGATACAGGTAAGTTATAAGCTAACATAGGGAACAAGAGGTAAGGTTACAATGGAGCAGGTTCTGCCAACCGGTGCCGACAACCGCGACCGGTTACAATATATCGATGTAAAATTTGTTAGGATTTAATATCCTGTAAGTTTCATTTTGATTAAAATAGTCTAACAGGGCTTACATGCCGATATTTTAAATTTTCTTCTTCTAAAGTACCTTTAATTTTGTCGATACTAAAAAAATAACAAATTAATCTTGTCATCAACGATGAAAACCGGCTAAATATACATGTTGAACGAATTTGATAACAAACTAAAGGAGAAAGGAGCAAAACTATTTTTTAATGCAATTTTTGTGTTTTTTGAAATTTTTTTTTGTTTAGAAATAATATTGCTTTATTGAGAAGTACTACAATCTGCCACTATCTTGGGCAATAAGTATTAGTGATAAAATAAGTCATTCATTCCATATGTACAAAGTAAAACAAACAAAAAATAAAATACCTCAATACAAAAAAAAAATAAATAAAAAAAAAATAAATGAAATAAAAGAAAATAATTATAACCTCGGCCACATTCAGACCTATATACAATATTTACATACTGCCCCTGGGAACTCCGAATCGAACCTTTGCATCCAGAAATGGATACCGAGGCACAATGTCAGGAGATCCCAGCGCCTTTCAGTCAGCCGCGACACTAATCTAGTCAGTGGAGACTGAGTGAGGGCGCTAGAGCCACACACTCTCAGGCATGAGTGGAGAAGTTGGCCATTGCCAGCACTCCAGTTGCGTATCTATAAGAGATCTCCCGGCCACTGCCGCCTCAACCTACGAGGAGGGTTGTAAGGATGGTTGGTACTAGATAGGGATTGTGCCAAGGGATTAGGAAGAAGAGTAAGTTTCTGGTGGAAGGTTGAGAATTTGGATGGGATGAGATCGAGGACATAAGGGATCTTGAGGTCATGATGTTAGGTCTTGTTTGTAACATAATAGGGAGCATTGACTATTGTTGTAAGGACTTTGGACTGAAAGGATTGGATACGTTTGATGTTAGCAAATTTAGTAGTACCCCATAGTTCAATTCCGTAGGTCCACATAGGTTTGAGAATTGTCTTGTAAATGAATAGTTTGTTTCCAACGGAAAGTTGTGATGTTCTGTTCAGTAGTCTATATAACTATCCATATCTTCTGTTGAGCTCTTGTCTTTTAAGTCGAGTATGTGGGTTCCAGGTCAGTCTTTTGTCTTTTTGAAAATTATAACAGTAATCCATGTATAATATACAATTGGAAAGCTAAAGATTTTAGAAAAATATTATCTTATACTCAAGCTTGTAAAAGCTAACAGAGAGTGACGAAAAGCCGATAAAACTAACTGATTGTTTAAGATGCTAATATAATCTATTTTTTAATAAAACACACGTTTCTATAGAAATTTAATTTAATTAATTCTTTATTATTTTCACTCATTTTCTCTCTAACTGTATTTGAAAATTCTTTAATCTATCTTAACAACGGAAGTAAGTGTAAGTAGTATGTTGCCATCACCAGATTTTTTCATTATTAATCTATGCTGTCAGGAAATCACAACTTGTTATATTAGGTAATTTTAAATTATAGAACAATTTATTCTGTTTTTTTTCTAATTAACAGTTTTATCACTGTGATTGGCACATAATATTCAGTATATATTCTTGTCCAATATTCCTCAATCAAATTTCTCAAATCATCCGAAAATCCATCGCTTTCCTAAAACAATTTCCAAGATTTCGTGACTCTATCCCACCTAAAACCTGTACTCTACTCGTCTCTTCGCTAATTTCCCCCCGGTTTGAATACTGTTGCCTCGTAATATGGCGGGCTGTCTGAGAAATACGATATGAGACTCAAAAGACTTATGAATTGTTTTATCAGATTCACATGTGGCCCAATCCCCAGGCGCTTCCATGTTTCTAGAAGGTATACCGAGTTGAATTGGCTCTATCCCTCTTTCCGTCGGCAGTACCTCCTAGGTGTCTGTCTCTTCCGATGTTTCAATACAAGATAACCTGCTTATATTCTTGATATGCTTACCACATGTTTCTCTGTCCATTCAGTAAACACTAGATCCCAACCTATAAACTTGTATATACCTTCTCACAGATCTGCTTCCTTAAAAAAATCCTTTATTATTCGTGCTACCCTATTTTGGAATTCCTTGCCTGTATCCATTCGTAAATCCTTATCATTATCCACTTTAAAGCATCATCTATTTCTCCATCTCCTAAAGCATCAATATTCCCAACATATGTAATATTTAAAAGCTATAGATGACAAACAAGTCATTGTCACAAAACCTGTTTTTATTGTTAAACTGAAGTCTTAAACGACCAGACAATTATTATTTATATTGTACTTTTCTTGTTATTCTTAGGGGACTACTCGTCCCAGATTAAATTACTTTTCATTTCATTTCATTTCATTTATATATATTTACTTGGAAAAAAAATAAAAAAAGATTTTGTTTGATAAACCACACATATTTTTCTTAGCACTGTCATAAATATATCCGCATTATTTCTGGGGTATCCTTGCCATGGGAAGTACATAGGATAAAATAGAGTAGATAGGGGACACCGCCTAAATCCGGAACATGGAGGGAGGAGATGAAGCCGAGATGCTTGACAAATGTGCTCAACACCCGGGGGCCATAATAAGTAGACTCCTTACGTGACTGCCTTAGGGGAGCGGCCCACAACTCACCTCCCGTCGGCGATAATTGTTCCCAGTCCCAGCTCCAGCCATTAGCTTCCTCTGTCTTCCTTCTAATCTAAGGTCCCTCTATGTAGCTCCCTCCCTTGTCCTACCATCCCTACAAGGGCCACCAGTTTCCTTTGACCAAGGTCTTCATCATCACAAGTGAAAGGTCTTCACCAAAGAGTGAAAAGAGTTTTTTATTATCTTCTATGTTTAGAAAAATAAGTTTTACCATTCACTCACTTATATGGTCGTCGCAGATATTGAAGATCAAATTTTAATGGACTATCTACTCACTTATAAATTCGCCATCTTAGTCAATTAAAAAAAAAAAAAAAAATTCTAAACATTAAGTTCAAAAAGGTTTAAAGAAATATATTTAGTTTCGTTGGAAACTCATGTTTTAGATTAAATAATAATCCCCGTTGAACAGATCCGCTACCTTGGACTCCATCTAGACAAGCGCCTTACTTGGAATCCTCACACTAGACAGAAACGACAAGACACTGCCTGCTGATACCGCTTACTACAACACTTACTAGACAAACGTTCAAAACTCTCTATTTACCACAAAAGACTCATTTACATCACTATTATCCGACCTGTTTGGACCTATGGCATTGAGCTATGGAGGTCCACTAAACTATCAAACTCTTCCCGCATCCAATCCTTGCAATCCAAAATCCTACGAAAAATCCTCAATGCTCCTTACTTTGTGACTAATGAACTCATCCATAGAGACCTAAATATCCCACTGGTTGCAGACTTGGCCCGTGATAGATACATCTCCTTTAATTCCAAACTACCTGCCCACTCAAACCCGCTTGTCCGTAACCTCTCATCTACATCTATTCCCGGTAGTTCTCCCAGGCGCCTGAAAAGTCTGTGGCCTCGAGACCTGCTCATGAAATAAACTTTGAAGTACTACCACTGGGTAGATTCTTTACATCTCTATTCATGCCTGTTATTGTCATTCAGCCATTTTACTTATTGTATATGTATGTACAGTTGTAAAAACAATAAAATATATTATAAACAAAAAAAAAAGAAAGATTAAATAACATCTCTATATTTATAAATTGAAAGCACGATTTTTGTTTCCGCTAACTCCTTCTTAACTACAAGACGGATTTTGGTACGGTTTTCACCATAATTCAAGGTATTCTTGTCTGAATGTTTAAAAGTAAAATACATTTCAATTTATCTTTTCTTTAAACGATAAAAATAAATTTTCTGTGACTGAGTCATCAAAATATTATTCCTGAAATATAAGTAGTAACATAGACGATGATATACCGCTGGAAAGCGCAAAATTTTAGAAAAGTTAATATGCAATAAAATAAATCGTATTAGTTAATATAAAGTTGTTATAAGTCCATAAACTTATGAACATATTTTATTGTTAAAGAGAGAGATTATCACCGTCGCACAGGATCTTATATCATTTACCATGACATCTTTTATCATATTACATCAAATCGAATAGGTTACATTCTTCCATTTAGTATGCAAGGTTTTAGAAACAATATTACTTACCGAATTGTAACTCAGTTGTAAACTAACATTGTTAATAATTATTTCAAATGTATTACTATTTCATAAAAATAGATGTTTTACTGTAAACTAAATGGGGTTCCATGAAATCTTATCATGACTGCCATGAATTTTACGGTTCCAGAGCTTACAATCCTAAGTCCGTTGTTATTAGTCACATGATATAATCTATGCTCTCCAATTGTTGTTTGAAGCCTTTTTCTCCTTCCCGACTTGCGCATTGAAATCTCCTAAGACAATTTTCATAGCATAATTGGGACTGGTATTGTAAGCAGCTTCTAATTTTTAATATAAGGTATCTTTCACCTCTTCATCCTTCTATTCTGTGGGAGCATTAACAAAAATCAAACTAATGTTCCTGAAATGCCCTCTAATGCGTAGTTTGCTTAGGCTTAGTGTTTCGTTAATTGTCGGAAGTCAAGGATTGCAGTTTTTATTCTATTCGAGACCATAAATGCAACTCCAAACTCATGTCTGTTTTCTGCCTCACTATACAGCATCGTAAAGTTCTTTCCCTTTATATCTCATCTCTTGTATGGCCAAAATGCCTATGCGACTCTTCTGGACCACATCCGCAAGTTTCTTAAAAGCTCCAGTTCGATATAGGGTTCGTACATTCCAATTCTGTTTCCATAAATCAATCCTAAATCCGAGGCTTTGGTGAGTATTCATCGTAACATTGTTCTTTTTGAAGTTTCATGTGTAGTCAGCCCATATTTATAAATAAAAAATAAATAAATTTACAACTAAGAAAGTATGTCCTCTTCTGAGTGGTTAATTCATTAAATGTCTAGGCTACCGCCTCAAAAGACGTCGGGATGGATTGTATGGGTTGGAGGTGGATTTAAGTGCTTGGGAAGATGATTTCGTAAGTCAGTCTGTCGTGAGAAAGGCTTATAATATTCTGTAGTATTATCTGAAAATGTTAGCGCGTCCAAGTCATTGTGGAGTAAATCCTTTGTTACATAGAATGGTCCATCCATTTTTCGTAAACATTTAGGATTTTGAAAGACTGGATTCCTTGGATGTTGGAATTTTGGTAGAGCTCTATCCCATATGTCCATAAGTGTTTCATGAGTAATTTTAGATAGTGGTTTTGGTATATATCATAGCTTGTTATTTTCTGTTAACATCCATTTACCAACTCCCACACTCTTCAATCCCAAATCAGAGACATTGAAGAATGGTGCCAGAATTCAAGATAAATGACCCACAAACAACATTTACCCTTCCTCGTAAATCCATTTCTTCCTGCAAAATTATCCTTTTTCGTATCCTTTAATAATATTTGTCTTGTGTCTGTTGAAGAGATCAGATATCTAGGGGGTCACCTGCGGTGTAGTGGTTAGCATTTAGCCTATATGCCCAAGGTCGTGGATTCAAACCAGGCAGGATTTTTTAAGAGAAGTAAATAATCCTTGGTTATGCCACCCTTCGGAGGGGACGTAAAATGATAGTAACGAGCCTATGCGATAGATATCGCAGCGATATCAAGTACTCGTGAAAGATCCTAATAAAAGATGGAGTAAGCAAAATTTCGGACTCCCACTGTAGCATCGTCTGAGAAACCATAGTAGCATAAAGGTTTTGTTAAATAAATAAACAAACTCACACCAGATACCTAGAACTCCATCTGGACAAACGGCGAACGTGGAATCCTCATATTAGACTGAAACGACAGGAAACTGCTTAAAACACTTAATAGACAAACGGGTCTGAAAACAATATGGCTGCGAGACTAAGTATTTGGAATAATTTTTTGGATTGCTGTAGGTAGGTTGTTTCTCTACATGTATATCATACCATTGTTTAATATTTTCCTCAAATTTACTTGATGCATTTATATTAATACAGTTGTTGATTTCAATGAATATATTTTAAAGACAAGAAAAAAAGTTGAGGATTATTGATTTATACGGATTGTTTAAAAGTATATAATCCCGTTTGATGAAATGAAAAAGGAATTGTTTCATCTTTTCTCTTCACGAAAACTAATTGCTAATATTTAATGGAATTATATTTTGTGTAAGTTTAGATTTAAGTGATAAACATCATCAACAAGCTGATAAAATGAAATTGAGTTTGGAATCTAATACAGGAGGCAGTATTAGAAAAGGACATAATGAGTTTGAAGTGGAACCAATTAAGATTAAGGACGACTATAAGAAATGTTGCGGAAGGAATTGCCCAGGAGCAATAACTATTGCAAGTGAGTGAAAAGGAAAAAAAAAAAAGGTGGGAGGAGGGGGCGTAGGGTGGTACTTTACAATCCATTAGCCCCCAATTCCATCTCGTGAATTTTACAATCCTTCTCTCTGCGAAATTACAGTTCCGCGCTGAGGGCTTTTCTAAATAGCGTAATTGGATCACGTGTTAAAGAAAAAAAAATCAGACTGGGTTTTAGTAGTTACTGGTAATAGAAACTAGAAAATATTAGTGAAAAAATAGTGAATAGCTGTGGGAATTTTTCTTTCATCTTCTTGGATTCTTCTCCTAATAATTTAAAGTCGTTTAAAATTACACTGATCCTGGTGTGGTCCACAGAATGCATCTGACAAAATTATCGTAGGGCTTCTTGAGATTTCGAGATTATTATGCTCGAGGTTTATGAGTAAGTATGGAGACTAGACCTTGGAAAATTAAAAAACAACAAAAAAACAAAACACTAAAAGCAAGTTGGTTAATGGTTTTATATGAAGGGCAGCGGATCGGTCAAGAAATAGAAACAAAGATGAATAAGTGAATTTAAGTAATAACAAATATATCACAACTTTTAGTAATTAATTCGAATTTGTAGCCAGTTTTTCTTTTTATTTATTGTAATTTGTACTGTATTTATATTTACAACTAAATCATACAACACAATGAGTAAATATACAGAGTGAAGAAAAGTCATGAAGTCTTTTCAGTCTATTATGAGGTTTCCATTTAGGCGTTTATCGAAGCGGAGTCCTAAGTACCGAATCTGTTCAACAGAGGTTTAATTAAAATAGATATCATTAACGAGATCTTAAACGGCATGGCACAGGCTTGGGACAACCTTTTTACGTCCCCTCGGAAGGACAGCATAACTAAGGAGTTTTACTCCCATTAATATATCCTATGACCACCTGCGGATTTGAGCCATTGACTTTTCATAGAAGGCTGTTATGCTAGCCACCATACTACAGGTGATCCCTGTTGCTATAAGTATTAATAGAATGTTGGATTGCACCATTGTATTAAATTTTACGTGATTAGAATGGAGGGTGTGGCAACCTCTAAGATGGTTTTGACTAAACATCTCCATGGCCCTAGAAGATGGTCAGATCAAGTAGGAGAGGAAAGAAGAACTCTTGGAGAAAGCAGCTGATGTTGGCTTCACAGAGCAGATATCACTAGCGAATACGAGACACAGATAAAGAAAAATGTAGGTTTTAATGTGTGAAACTGAGTTTGCGGACGTGAAGTTTAAAATGCTAATAAATAATCTACTAACAAAATCATCAGAGTATAGCCCGAACCGGGCATCGATCCTTCCGATACAAATTCCACTCCCACTCTAACTTACTAGTTTCAATATTAGCTTCTTCTTCCATTCCTGACACTCCTCCGAGGCGCCTGAAAAGAAGGTGCCCTCGAGACCTTCTAGTTTAGATTACCTACTGCAGTGCTGTCAGTGGGCTGTTTCTATTCATGTCTTTTTCATGTATGTTATCTAACAGCTGATTTACTTGATCTATTAACCAATACAGATGTAAAATTTAAATAAATAAATTAAAAAAATAAATCACCTACGTCCATTGGTACATTGGTAATATTTTTCATTCAAACCAATATAGCTTCCACACGACAAATGTTATATCATAAATAATTTACAAATATATCTTGTGAGAATTAATGTAAAGTAAGATAAGATAGGCCTTTATTTACAATTTGGTTGATACATAAAGTTTATATATGTTTATTTTAATTTTTAAACTCTTTCAATAGTTGATACAATTAAAAAAGAAACGATGTTTGACCTAATAAAACCTTTTCAAAAAAATTACTAAGAACTTCAATAAAATTGCCAAAAAAACTTGTTTAAATAAAAATTATATGTTTAAATAAATAAAAACAAAATGATTTTCTACTGATGTGTAGGCCACTCCTGAAGGAGGAATAGTCTTGATCGGAGACCAGCCGTACCTTCTGGATTATGAGTTCGCTTCTTGTATTTCAATTTCTTGGCATTTTGATTCCCAATATTTCCGGTCTTCTGTTTTCCTTGTGCTAAGATATTCCTTCTTGTTTTTTAATCTCATCTGCCCATCTCTTGAGTTGCCCTCCTTGCTTACGTTTCTTTCCGAGAGGTGTCCATTCGGTAACTGCCCTTCTCCATCTCGGGTCTATTATTCGCATTAAATGCCCAGACTATTCCCATTTTAGCTTTTTATACAGCCCACAGTAACCCTCACCAAAGTGGTCTCTCTCAGATTAGTATTTTTTACTCTATGCTTTAAATTAACATTTGTCATGCTCCTCTCCATTCTTCTTTGCTAAACGTTAATTCTTCTTCCCTGAGATTTAGTAAACGACCATGTCTGGCTTCCGTAAGTCAAAGTTGGGAGAATACAGGTATTGAATATTAGCCTTTTCCATTTGATTTCGATGGAGCTTTTCATTATGTTTTTGAAGACCCAAAAATTTTTCCAGCTTGAGGCAATCCGGTTTAGAATTACTTTGGAAAGGCGGTCATCGAATGAGATGGTTTGTCCTAGTTAAGTGATGTCTTTGACTAATTTTTTGCGAGAAAATTTTCTATTTTGAACATATTCTCTGAATTTGTCATTATTTTAGTTATGAATAAATTCATAACAAGACGAACCTGACCACACACCCTCTCCAGGTCCTTCAGCATTTTCCTTTATCTCGTCCTGGGTACATGATATCAACATTATGTCGTCTGCAAAATTTAGATGATTTAATTTGTTTCCGTTAATAATAAATAATACCTTTGGTTGAGAATTAAAGTACTAAGAGTAAAATATTCGTGTATTTTGAAGAAAATAGTCCGAGTGGTGGTCAAAAAGAAAACGATTTAATACACATTGTAGGCCATCCGTCATTAAGAAACCTCAAGGAAGTACTTTGCTCGTGTTTATTGAAGAGCTATGATGATGATTGCAATATGGGTCGAAACGTTTGCAAATCAAAAACAATAGAAGACTGATACCATTGTTTTTTTACTTTCACTTACTATATACAGTAAGGGAAAGTATTGCGATCGTGAAAATTTTCGATTTCCAGTTTTCAACGGAAATACACGTTTTAGGGTCCCCTGAGTCCCAATAACCAATTCCCACAAAAAGATCTGTGTGGTAACTCCCGGGCGGAAACGGTAAGTCCTAGGAAATTGAAATTTCATATTTAAGACAAATATACACCAAGACGTTACAAAACCTTTTTCATTAAAATGAGCTTACCAGAAAAGCCACTTTATACCATGCATTTTGTACCTTTTTTCGATTTTCTCAAAAACGGTTCCGACGATTTTAATTAAACTCACTACATGGATGTAAAACGCAATAGGCTAAAACGTCATGTAGGTTTCATTCTGATTGAAATAGTCTGATGGGGCTTAAATGCATATATTTTAAATTTTCTTCCCCTAAAGTACCTTTAATTTTGTAGATTCTATAATAATAACTATATTATCTTGGTACCACTGATAAAAAATGGATAAATATATAAATTGAATGAATTCAATACCCAAATAAAGAAAAAAGCTGAAAAACTATTTTTTAAGGCAATTTTTTGTTTTTGAACATAAAAACAGTAATGTACATGTATGATATACCGTTTGAAAGCTAAAGATTTTAGAAAAAATATTATTTTATATACAAGCTTTCAAAAGATAATACAGAGTGATGAAAAACCGATAAAACTAACTGATTATTTTATATAATAATGTAATAGATTTTTTTAAATAAAACACGTGTTTCTATAAAAATTCCATATAATTAATTCTTTAATAGTTTCACTAATTTTCATCTCTAACTTTACTTGAAAATGCTTTAATCGATTTTAGAAAGGGAGGTAAGTGAAAGTCGTGTGTTGCCCGCACCAAATTTTTTTAATCACCATCACCAAGGCGATATTCGCTCTGGATTTCCCCACGGCCAGCTATTGAAATTTATTATTTGTGTACCTACTTCAACGTCAGACTTCATGTTGGGCTAAAAAATATTTTGGTTTTAATATAATATTGTAAAGATCAACTTTGACAATGAAGAAGTGAAGCTAGTTTATTACTAAGGAACCTATTATTTAGGAAAAAAGATAGAAGTTTATTTTTCTCTTTTCCTTGTATACCAGGCCATGTGATGGGAGGATGGGAGGGGAGAACTATTGAAAAGCTATATCTGACGGTAAGCGGTATTGGAAGTGGAGGACTGACTGCGGAGGGGAATATAGGCCGATATTGATAGAGAAGGTGGGAACAATGTATTCATGAGGCGCCTGATGTATCGAATAGGGTCAAAGGGCTCTTTATGTCCCCTTTGTTCCAGATATCTTCACTCTATCACCTCCTCCCAGCCCTTCGCCCTATCTTGGCGGGCCCTCTCCCTGTCTGCTATTGAGGGTGTCTGAGTCAATGCTTCTCCGTATGGTAGTCATTCTGCAGATTCAGTCCCTATTGATGAGGTCGCAACAAGTTTCTTCACTGAACAACTCTTGACAGTGTCATTCTAACTTCATTTGCCTCTGTAATTAATTACCAATCACGGTTGTCTGTTTATTCATATAACGTATCTTTATGCTACTAATCGGACGATGCTACAGTAGGAGTCCTGAATTTTGCCTATCCAGGTTTAATTAGGATAGGGATCTTGTAAGAAGTAGACCTAGCATAGCACAGTCTTGGTACTACCATTTTTACTCCCATAAAAATTCCTAAGACCATCAGCCGATTCGAAACCTCTATGTCTAACCTTCTATCTGTGGCATATAAGGCTATTATGCTAGCCACTACACCTAGCGTAGAGATCTAGTAAGAAGTAGACCTGACATCGCATAGGTTCGCTTCCTCCGAAGGACAGCATATGCTAACCACTACATCACATGTGATCCATCTTACCAATCACTGTAATCGTTATTGCGATGCCTTTATGAAGCACTGTGATTAAGTACCAAAAGTCGCTAGTTTCATTATTACGATATTTGTAATAAACATAATAGTTTTTGAGAAAAACCTATAAATAGAGTCCCACTCTCCTCTCTCAAAACTCGATGCGGGAAATTCCGAGTTCTCTTTTCATTTCTCTCCGGGAACTTCCTTTTCAAATATTTCATATTAATATTATAAAGCTGAAGAGTTTGTTTATTTGAACGCGCTTATCTCAGAAACTACTAGTTCGAATTGAAACATTATTTTTGTGTTGGATAGTCCATTTATCGAGGTAGGCTTTAGGCTATATAAAATCACGCTGCGATTAATATGAGTGAATAAATCAGAGGAAAATGTTGAAAAAAAGGGAAAATTAGCCTCGCATTCCAATGATTCCAAATGATTTACCTTTTAATTTTAAAATAATTCAATTTCCCTTTAAGTTATGTTTGGCCGTAGCAATTAATAAATCACATGGCCAAACATTTAAACACGTAGGAATCGATTTACGTCAAGACTGCTTTTCACAAGGCCAACTACAAGTCGCGTTGTCGAGATAAGTTTGCGAAGAAAATATGTTCTTCTGCCACAAGAAAATAAAACTAAAAATATCATTTACTTTTTTCTTTTTTTTTTTTTTTTCTTTTCCATGAATGGATGGCATTGGCATACACCATACAGCCATTTTATATATTATGTCTTATTAGTGAAAACTATTACAATTACCAATTTACCAAATTACAACTACCAATTAAAATTACCTAGTTACAATTACCAATTACCAAAGTATTACAATCATCAAATTCTTTTGTTAATCGATTGTAAATATTTATTTTTACTGAAAACTTTCTTATTGTTCGTAAATTTTAATAAATTTTCATAACTAATTTTCTGATTATTATTTATTTCAAAAATCATCTTTTCTCTTTGAGTTTTGTATGCCTGGCACACCAATAATATGCGTTTTAGGGTTTCCCTATCACCACATTTGTCACATTGCGGAGATTCTGATACGCCTATTTTATGAATATAATTGTTGCAGATCCCGTGATTTGTCCTTAATCTAATATATGTTTTTCACCACGTTTTTGCTAAAATTTGTTTCCGCGAACCAAGGTTTTCGAATAATTTTGGGAAATATGGTTTTGTAAAATTGTCCAGTGGGGTTTTCCTGATATAACTATTGCCAAATTTCGAATGTATTTAATTTAATGGATTTGTAAAAATCTTTAAATGGTATCCGAAAGTCAACCTGTTGCCCAGCTGTGGTGGCAGATTTAGCCAATCCATCAACTACCCCGTTGCCTGGGATTCCCGTATCATTTACTTAGAGGTACTTTAAAACATATTCTTTTATAAACTTCATAATCGTGATCATAACAACTGAAATTGACGCAGACGAAGTCGCGGGCAACGGCTAGTATTTCATATACTTATTATAATTATATAAATCCGCACATAATAATTGAAATATGAGAACGTTTTCATACAGCTCCAAACTTGAATCATCATTAAGCACCCTTAAGCGGGAGATGAAGCGAAAGGAAGTGCTGACCAGGAAATGGAGTGTATAATTAGCGTTAACTTTTGTAGAGATGAAGGGATGATGATGGTTTGAAATAAGAAGGAAGCAGTAGCACTCCATGAGGTAGCCCCGCTAATGGAGAGATAACGGCTGGAGCTGACCCGCTAATTATATACCTACCCTAATCAATTCCACTCCCCCTCCCCGTTCCCTCCCCCGGCTCTGATTCTCTTATAATTCTCACAAATATTTATCCTCCCTCCTCCTACCCCAACCACTCCATCCCCGCCAAAAGCCGGATGGTTAATCTCCTAAAGCCGCTTCCTAATCAGCTTTGTTCTTTTCAAAAATGTGGCCCGGCTAATCCATTCAATATATATATATATATATATATATATATATATATATATATATATATATATATATATATATATATATATATATATATTTTACATCCTGATGGATTTGAATATAAATTACGTTTATTTGAATATCGTAAAGTAGAAAAAAAAATCGAAAAGTAAAAATGAAATATTAAAAAAATAACATAGATAATATTCCTAAACATTGATAAAAAATCTGGTGCGGGCAACACACGAATTTCACTTACCTCGAATTTTAAAAACTATTAAATATAATTCAATTTGAAAAATATTTGAAGTTGTTTTTAATTAAACATCTATTCATTTTTACTTTCACTTACTATATATAGTAAGGGGAAGTATTGCGATCGTGAAAATTTTCGAATTCCAGTTTTCAACGGAAATACACGTTTTAGGATCCCCTGAGTCCAAATAACCAAGTCCCGCAAAAAGGTCTGTGTGTGTGTGTGTGTGTGTGTGTGTCTGTGTGTGTGTGGTAACTCCCGGGCGGAAACGGTAAGTCCTATGAAACTGAAATTTCATATTTAAGACAACTATACGCCCGAGACGTGACAAAACTTTTTTCATCAAAATGAGCCTACCAGAAGAGCCACTTTATATCATGCATTTTTCACCTTTTTTCGATTTTCTCAAAAACGGTTCCGACGATTTTGATTAAACTCGCTATATCGATGTAAAATTTAATGGGCTTTAATATCATGTAGGTTTTATTAAGATAAAAATGGTCTGACAGGGCTTAAATGCCGATATTTTAAATTTTCTTCCCCTAAAGTACCTTTAATTTTGTAGATTCAATAATAATTTCTAGATTATCTTGTTAACGCTGATGAAAAACTGGTAAATATATAAATTGAATAAATTCGATACCCAACTAAAGGAGAAAACAGAAAAAATATTTTTTTAATGCAATTTTTCGTTTTTGAACATAAGAGCAGTAATATACATGTATGATATACCGTTGGAAAGCTAAAGATTTTAGAAATATTATCATCTCATACACAAGCTTTTAAAAGTTAATAGAGAGTGATGAAATGAACATAACACTAACTGATTATTTTAGATAATAATATAATAGATTTTTGAATCAAACACATGTTTCTATAGAAATTTAATTTAATTTATTACTTTCACTTACTATATATAGTAAGGGGAAGTATTGCGATCGTGAAAATTTTCGAATTCCAGTTTTCAACGGAAATACACGTTTTAGGGTCCCCTGAGTCCAAATAACCAAGTCCCGAAAAAAGGTCTGTGTGTGTGTGTGTGTGTGTGGTAACTCACGGGCTGAAACGGTAAGTCCTATGAAACTGAAATTTCATATTTAAAACAACTATACGACCGAGACGTGACAAAACATTTTTCATCAAAATAAGCTTACAAGAAGAGGCACTTTATACCATGCATTTTGCACCAAGCTTTTAAAAGTTAATAGAGAGTGATGAAAAGAAGATAAAACTTACTGATTATTTAAGATAATAATATAATTGATTTTTTAATAAAACACATGTTTCTATATAAATTCAATTTGATTAATTCCTTAATAATTTCACGTATTTTTATCTCACTGTATTTGAAAATTCTTTCATTGATTTTAAAAATAGTAAGTGAAAGTCGTGTGTTGCCCGCCCCAGATTTTTTTGGTAACATATGATTTAGATTAAATGATATAACTATTGGGTTGTTTCACAAGAAATGTCCGTTTTTATAGTTTCTGAAATACATAAAGAATTTTGCAGTTCTCTGTTGTTTTCTTCCGAATGTTTACATATTTAAAGTAAACAGTTACTAACCCTCTACCTTTGTATTATAAACATTAGCTTCCCAATCAATTACCCACTTTTTAGTATACCTCCAAATATGAAAATGAAAACACGCGATTTTCGAGTAATATTTTTGTACGAGTTTAAACTCGGCCATTCAGCAGCTGAGGCCACTAGAAATATTTGCAAGGCGTTTGGGGAAGGGAGTGTTAATGAACGGAACATTCGCCGTTGGTTTTCTATTAGTATGTTATCTTGTTTATATGTGTTACTCTAAGACTCTGAAGCCCAATTTTTATATTCTGTAAATTTTATTCTAAACGGCTTATCCCAGGATAATATAGAATTTATTTATTAATAAATATTTAAAGGAAGGATAGAGGCATTCTATGCTAGCTTTGAAAATGGTCACTTCATTTTCGAAACATTTGTGTACAGTTACCCAAAGTTTGGAAAAATAAAGCTCTAACTTGAAGTAAATTGTGTTACTATCTTTCCTGTAATAGATGAAATGATACGGAATTTCCCGCATCCAGTTTTGAGAGAGGAGAGTGGTACTCTATTTATAGGTTTTTCTCAAAAACTATTATGTTTATTACAAATATTGTAATAATGAAACTAGCGGCTTTTGGGTTTGAATTAGAATTTGTTCACTCAAATAAATGGTTACATGAATTAAGAAATAAAATACGCTCAAAACACTATGAACTGGCGAATGCTTAAGATCCAGATTAAGAAGGATAGATTTATATACTATTGGGTTGTTTCACAAGAAATGTTCGTTTTTATAGTTTCTGAAATACTTTTTTTTTTTAAACATATTTATTGATATTTACAACTGTATTAAATAAAAATTCATCTAGTAAATGTGATGGTAATATAGAAAACTGTCATGAAAAACATCTAGAGACAGTACCCAGTGGCAGCACTCTAAAAATATTTTAAACTAGAAGGTCCCGGGGCCATTTCCTTTTCAGGCGCCTCGGAGGATTATCCGGAATTGAAGAGGAAGAAAGGATTGAAACTAGTGGGTTAGAGTGAGAATGGAGTTTGTCATGAAAGGATTGATACCTGGTCCGGGCCAAATCAGTAACATAGGGAACATTAAGGTCTTTATGGATAAGTTTATTCGTGACAAAGTAAGGAGCGTTGAGGATTTTACGAAGGATTTTGGATTGTAAGGATTGGATGCGGGAAGAATTTGATGGTTTAGTAGAGCCCCAAAGCTCTACTCCGTAAGTCCAGATTGGTCTTATAATAGTCATGTAGATGAGCCTTTTGTAGTTAAGAGGAAGGTTTGATCGTTTGTCTAGTAAGTGTTGAAGTAGCCTAAAGCGGCGAGCAGTTTCTTGTCGTTTTAGTCGTGTATGTGGATTCCAAGTTAGGCGTTTGTCAAGAAGAAGTCCTAGGTATCGGATCTGTTCAACAGGAACTAGTTGAGTGTTATTAAAGGATACTTTAGGGCAGGAAGTCAAAGGTTTACGGCGAAGGGTAAAGGTTATTTGATGGGACTTGTTGGAATTTATTTTTATTCTCCAGTTCTGACACCATACTTCTAGGTCTTTGATGTGGGCTTGAAGGGTATTTGAAGCAACAAATGGATCTTTATGATAACATTATATAGCCAGAATTTAAATATTTTATTGTACATTTATATTATTCTTAGGGGACTAGATGTCCCAGAATAAAATTTCTTTTCATTTCATTTCATAACACGCAGGTGTCATCAGCATAGGTAGAAAGGAAAGTGTTAAGATGGGTTGGGATATCAGCTGTATATACTGTGTATAGAATGGGTCCTAGAATACTGCCTTGAGGAACACCAGCAGTCTGTGTAAAAAGGGATGAATAGGAACTATTGTGATTAATTTTGAAGGATCTATCAGAGAGGTAGGATTGAAGAATCAGGAAATATGTGGGAGGAAGGAATTTACGGAGTTTGTACAACAGTCCTGGGTGCCAGACTCTATCAAAGGCCTGTTCTACATCGAGAAAGACTCCCGTGCAGTACAATCCGCGCTCCAAAGCAGAAGAGACAACGTCCACCACACGATGACATTGTTGGATAGTGGAGTGGGATGTTCGGAATCCGAACTGATTATCAGGGATGATATGATTAGAATCAAGGATGGGATATATTCGATTCAGAAGGAGTTTTTCAAAGATTTTACCCATAATAGGTAATAGAGAAATTGGACGGTAAGAGGATGGATGTTCGAGCGGCTTTTGGGGTTTGGGAATCATCTTAACAATGGATAGTTTCCAGGAGTCAGGAAAATATATGTAGGTAAGAATACCCTACAGATGGATTTTCGAGGAAGCTGTTTCATTATATGGGAAGTAACTAGGTCATGTCCAGGAGCTTTGCGGGAAGGTAATCTGTGAATGATATTGGCTATTTCTGAAGGATGAAATGCTTTAGGTGGTAGGGTCATTTGGAGAGGAATATCGAGTTCTGTTTCAATACATTCAACATGGTTTGAATTGAGTATTTCAGGATGAGGATTGTATATTTTAGAGAGGTGCTGAGCAAATATCTGGGATTTTTCTTCGTCGGATCGTGTCCAGGTTCGGGTTTCATTAAGGAGTGGAAATCTGAAATCTTTAAACTTCAGGATTTTTTTAGTAGTCGTCCATAGTGATTTGTCAGCAATCGTTAGATTTTCCGTCAACTTTTGTAAATTTTGTATTTTGTATTTTTTGAGTTCTGATTTTAGTTTGTTAGTCAGTTGGGTGTAATAAGTTTTGCCTGTTGGGTATCTGGTCCTGTGCCACTTCGATCTTGCTGTGCGCTTTTCTCTCAATAAGATCTGAATGTGGTGTGGTAGGTTACTTTTCTGAGGTTTATTAGGTTTGGTGTTAGTTGTGTTGTCTATTATGGTGCTACTTATTGAATCAGTAAGTTTTTCTATGGCTAGGTCAATATCTTGTTTTGTCTTTAGTGGAAGTTTTAAGTCTAGTTTATTTTCCATGTCATATCGAAATTGGTCCCTGTTTACACGTCCTGTAATTAATGTAGGAGGAGAGGGTTTAGGAACAAAGTTTCAATGCAAAGAAAGCAGAACAGGACTGTGGTCAGATGAAAAGTCATTCAGGGATTTGATTTCGGCTTGGGAAGTAGGGATTTGAGAGGTAACAAATATATCCAGGATATCAGGGTTTTTTTTAGAGATGTAGGCCAATATGTCGGATGCGTAGGAGCAAGGATAGAATAACAATTGGAGTTTGTGACGTTAGAAAGGATACTACCACGGGAGTTGGATGCTCGACAACCCCATCGTTGGTGTTTAGCGTTGTAATCACCTCCAGCAATGAAGCGCGGCCCAAGAGATCGGAATAAGGACTTAAGAAGGCTATAGGAAACGGTGTTACCAGGAGGACAGTATACAGCTGAGACTGTGAGATGGAAAGGACGAGTTAAAATGATTACAGAAGAGGATTGTATGGCGTCAGATGGAGTAGTAGGAATAAGGGGATGTGGAAGGGATTTATGGATAAGAACGCATGATCCGGCATGGGCAGTGTTGTCTGGATGGTCTGTTCTAAAAGTGATGTAGTCTCGTATGTAAAATTTTGATCGTTGAGTGAAATGAGTTTCAGTTATTAATGCAATATGCATGTGATTGTCATGTAGGAGTATGTCGAGTTCGTCTCGGTGGTTGAGTAGGCCATTAGCGTTCCACAAGAAGATAGCTAGAGGCTTTACACTCATCGTGGGAAATTAAATGGGATTTCGGAAAGGATACGAGTGAGAAGGGAGATAAGTGGCTGGATGGTTTCTTTGAGATCTAATAGGAAGGAATTAAGAATGGAGTGAAAGTCAGGTGGGGGTATATTGTAGTATTAGGAAGGATAATTTAGTTGAGCTGGTACATTGGCTGGAGTCTGCACCCGTCGAGGGGTACAATCATATGCATTTTGGGATGTTTGGGGTTGAGGATTAGGTTGATTTGGCTGTACAGAAGAACGGGGTGGGATTGGGTGAGGTTTTTCTGGAGGTAATTTAACCCTAACAGGTATCTGATGAAGAGGGGTTGGTTGGTGTGGAGCTTCAAGCTGGGGATGGGAAATTTGGGTCATGGGTTGGGAGTTCGGAGGCGCCTGCCGTCTAGGTTGTTGAGGTTGCGAGTTGATAACGGAGGAGGGCTTCTTAATGGTCTGTCGATCTTGATTTCCAGGTCTTGGAGTAGTTGGCTGTGGAGTCATGTTAACAGCAGGTTTCTGAATTTCTGGAAAATTTACCAGGTTATCCAGTACAGGAGGTGGTGCAGGAGTATTACTTTTCTGTTCCAGACTTTTGGGTGGAAGGTTTTGTGATCTCTGTCTGAGCAGATTTTTGTAGACCGAACAGCCTCTGTAGCTCGCTGGATGTGCTTCACCACAGAGAGCAAATTTTGCTGGTTCATCGCGAGATTTCGGGCAAGTCTCTGTAGCATGAGGGCCGGCACATTTGACGCACCGGGCCTGGTGGTAACAGTAGGATTTAGTGTGTCCCAAATTTTGACATTTAGTACACTGTACTATTGTAGATGTCGGCCTAGGCTGTTCGAATCGCACAATGGAGTAAACCAGTCGTGTTATATTGAATATTTCTGGGTTATTTGTGGCAGGCTCTAGATCCACGAAAAATAGAGGCAGTGGATATTTTCCCTTTGGATGGAAAACGGGAGAGACCTTTCTGACATTGTAGCCTATTTCTTCTATCCCTCTTTTGATAGCATCTGTGGGAGTTGATGAGTGGAGCCCTCTAAGAACGACACGATATGACTTTTCTTGTTTCAATTGGTAACAATGGAAGTCGTAGCTTTTCGAATTCAAATGGTTGACAAGCTTTTTGTAACTGTCTTTATTTGTTGTATTGATCTTAATATCATTTATTCTGGAGTAACAACGAAAATTGGGCTGTCCGATCAAATCTGCAATTTCTTGACCAAACGACATAAAATTTTGTATGTTGTTGACAAATATCGGGATCACAAAACCCTAGAGACTCTGAAATTATGTTGGCTGTACCTGACGTACTGGCAGAGGTAGATGGCGCTGTGAAGACTGACGGAGCGGCTGATGATGATGGAACTGGTTCTATTGTGTTAGCTGCAGTGAGTTTACTGCGGGTTCTGAAATACATGAAGGATTTTGAAGGTCTCTGTTGTTTTCTTCCGAATGTTTACATATTTAAAGTAAACAGTTACTAATCCTCTACCTTTGTATTATAAACATTAGCTTCCCAATCAATTACCCACTTTTTAGTATACCTCCAAATATGAACATGGAAACACGCGATTTTCGAGTAATATTTTTGTATGAGTTTAAACTCGGCCATTCAACAGCTGAGGCCACTAGACATATTTGCAAGGTGTTTGGGGAAGGGAGTGTTAATGAACGGACCATTCGCCGTTGGTTTGCTTTGTTTTCAGCTGGGGATACCGACTTGGAAAACTAGCCCCGAGGAAGACCTCCGTCCGTAATAGACAACGATGTCCTCAAACATACAGTAGAAGGAAACCGCTACTAAACAGTTAAAGGACTCATAGCACAACTAAATGCAAGTGCATCTACCGTTTCCAGACATTTAAAGTGTATTGGGAAAGTAAAAAAGCTCGATACATGGGTACCTCATGATCTCACTGAGCGGCAGCAAGACCCCATGTTTCAAAACATACCGTGCAAAAATTGAAAGAACTGGACTACGAAGTTCTTCCGCACCCACCATATTCTCCCGACTTGTCTCCAACAGATTACCACCTGTTTAGGAATTTAGACAACTTCGTTAAAGGAAAACTTTTTTGATAATGATGATCAAGTGAAAAGTTTTCAGATTTTGTTTCACTCCAAAGCTCAGAATTTTTAAGTTTGGGGATAAAAAAGTTGGTGTCACGTTGGGAAAAATGTGTAGAAAAAGAAGGTTAATACTTCGAATAAAATAATCTTGTTTTCATATCGTATTTCTAATAAAAATCATTTACCTTGAAAACGGACATTTCATTGGACACAATCCAATATTTTTTTTTATATTTATTTATTGAAATTTACAACTGTAATTTATATTACAACAAGTAAATATGCTAAAAGAAAAATCACATGAGACAGACTTGTTGAGGAGCAACCCAATGGAAGCACTCCAGTAACTATTTTAAACAAAAATGTCTCGAGGCCATCTTTTTTTTTTAGACGCCTCGGAGGATTATCAGGAATCGAAGAGGAAGCAAGGGTTGAAACTAGTGGGTTGGAGTGGGAATGGAGTTTGTCATAGAAGAATTGATATCTAGTTCGGGCCAAATCAGCAACATATGGAACATTTAGGTCTTTATGGATGATTTTATTTGTGACAAAATAAGGAGCGTTGAGGATTTTACGAAGGATTTTGGATTGAAAGGATTGGATACGGGAAGAATTCGATGTTTTATTAGAGCCCCAAAGCTCAACTCCGTAAGTCCATATAGGCCTTATGATGGTCATGTAGATGAGCCTTTTGTAGTTAAGTGGAAGGTTAGAACTGTCTAGTAAGTGTTGAAGTAATCGAAAACGGCGAGCAGTTTCTTGTCGTTTCAGTCTTGTGTGTGGATTCCATGTGAGACGTTTGTCAAGGAGCAGTCCTAGGTAGCGGATCTGTTCAACAGGGACAAGTGGAATATTGTTAAAGGATACTGTGGGACAGGATGTCATTGGCTTACGACGAAGGGTAAAGGTTATTTGATGGGATTTGTTGGAATTTATTTTTATTCTCCAATTCTGACACCATATCTCAAGGTCTCTGATGTGGGATTGAAGGGTTTGAGAGGCAACAGTTGGATCGTTATTGGCTGATAACACACAAGTGTCATCAGCATAAGTGGAAAGGAAAGTGTTAGGATTGGTTGGGATATCAGCTGTATATACTGAGTAGAGAATGGGTCCTAGGATACTGCCTTGAGGGACACCAGCGGACTAAGTAAAAAGAGAAGAGTAGGACCCATTGTGATTTATTTTGAAGGATCTGTCAGTGAGGTAGGACTGGATGATAAGGAATTGGAGGGAGGAATTTTCGGAGTTTGTACAGCAGTCCTGGATGCCAGACTCTGTCAAATGCTTGCTCTACGTCGAGAAAGGTTCCCGTGCAGTACAATCCGCGCTCCAAAGCAGAGGAGACTACATCCACCACACGATGGCACTGCTGGATTTTTGAATGGGATGTATCCAATATTTTAAATAGCT
The DNA here is from genome assembly GCA_023052935.1 of Piezodorus guildinii. NCBI lineage: Eukaryota > Metazoa > Arthropoda > Insecta > Hemiptera > Pentatomidae > Piezodorus > Piezodorus guildinii. The sequence goes on from JAJSOM010000070.1 coordinate 54,237, forward strand.
AATCAGTAATAAGTTTATTCCCTACTCGTCATTTCGTATTACCTTTTACAACTCTGTGTATCAGATAATATTTTTTCAAAATTTATTCTCTTTCCAACGATATATTATACGTCTATATTCTTATAATCAGTAAACCAAAAACTACGTTAAGAAATAGTTTTGCTCATTTATCCTTTAGTTGGTCATCAAATTCCTCCTACTTATATATTTAACCGTTCTTCATCAACGTCATTAAGATGATATGGTTAGTCTCTTGGAATATACAAAATTAAAGATTGTGTAGAGGAAGGAAATTAAAAATTTTGGCATTTAAGCCTTTTCAGACTATTCAGAATCAGAATGAAATCTACATGATATTGGATTCCATTAAATTTTACATCAATATAGGGAGTTTAATCAAAACCGTTTTTGAGAAAATCGTAAATAGGTGCAAAATGTGTGGTATAAAGTGGCCCTTGTAGTCAGCTGATTTTGATGAAAAAGTTGCTGTAACATCTAGGGGATATAGTTGTATTAAATATGAAATTTCTGTTTCATAGAACTTTTAGTTTTCACGCTGGACTTACTACACACACATTTACGGACACATAGACCTTTATATATATATATATATATATATATATATATATATATATATATATCGGAGGTGTACGACCACATACACCGCGACACGAAATTTTTATATATTAGATATAGAGCCGCGTGTCTTTTGAGAACAAATATTTCTACTACATTTTCGATGCCGCTGTTTGGGAAAATATAATATATATATTTCAATAAAAAAAAAAAAAAATGAAAAAAATGA